>PVIH01011159.1:0-70795 GCA_004025045.1 Sigmodon hispidus | reverse complement strand
CAATATTCATGAGGGAAATTGGTCTGTAATTCTCCTTCTTTGTTGTGTCTTTGAGTGGCTTGGGTATTAGGGTGATTGTGGCCTCATAAAAGGAATTTGGCAATATTCCTTCAGTTTCTACTGTGTGAAATAGTTTGAGGAGTAACAGTAGTAATTCTTCTTTGAATGTCTGGTAGAATTCGGCACTAAAACCATCTGGACCAGGGTTTTTATTTTTGGGGAGGTTTTTAATGACAGCTTCAATTTCCTTAAGGGTTATAGGCCTGTTTAGGTAATTAATCTGATCTTCATTTAATTTTGGTAGATGGTATCTGTCCAGAAAGCTATTTCTTCTAGGTTTTCCATTTTTGTGGAATACAGATTTTTAAAATATGATCTGATAATTCTCTGTATTTGCTGGGGGTCTGTTGTTATGTCCCCCTTTTCATTTCTGATTTTGTTGATTTGGACACTCTCTCTCTGTTTTTTGATTAGCTTGGCTAAGGGCTTATCTATCTTGTTAACTTTCTCAAAGAACCAACTCTTAGATTCGTTGATTCTTTGTATTGTTCTTTTTGTTTCAATTGTATTGATTTCAGCTCTAAGTTTGATTATTTCCTGCTGTCTGCTCCTTCTACGTGAGTTCGCTTCTAATTGTTCTAAGACTTTCAGCTGCGCTGTTAGGTCTTTAGTGTGGGATTTCTCTAGGTTTTTCATATAGGCATCTAGCGCTATGAATTTTCCTCTTAAGACTGCTTTCATTGTGTCCCACAAGTTTGGATACGTTGTAGATTCACTTTCATTGAATTCTAGGAAGACTTTGATTTCTTTCTTAATTTCTTCCTTGACCCAGAGATGGTTCAGCTGATTGATGTTAAGTTTCCATGAGTTGGTAGGCTTTCTTTGGGTTTTGATGTTGTTGAACTCTAACTTTAGGCCCTGATGGTCCGATATGTTACGAGGGATTATTTCCATTTTTTTTGTATCTGTTGCTATTTGCTTTATGACCAATTATGTGGTCAATTTTGGAGAAAGTTCCATGAGGAGCTGAGAAATATGTATATTCCTTTGCCTTTGAGTGGAAGGTTCTGTAGATATCTATGAAATCCATTTGCATCATAACCTCCTTTAGACTCCTTGTTTCTCAGTTGAAGCTCTGCCTGGTTGATCTATCCAGGGTTGAAAGTGGGGTATTGAAGTCTCCCACTATTAGGGTGTAAGAATTGATGTGGGATTCGAGCTTTAGCAGTGTTTCTAAGAATACATTTTTAAATCGTGACTTGCAATTGTACCCAGCCAGGCAAAGAGGTAGATGATGCTACAGACATTTTACCATATAAGATTTTTATCAGCTAGTCATTGCACTGAATTTCTTAAAGGAGCATTTGTGATGGCTACTCTTAGATGTCAGCTTGACTGAATCTGGAATTATATAAAAGGCAAGTTGCTGGGCATTCCTGCTAGGGATTTTCTTGATCTTATTGAAGTAAGAGAACTCATCTTGGATGTGGTTGGCACCTTCTGGAGGAGGACCAGGACATGGGAGAACACAGCTTTTTGCCTGTTTCTCCTCCTTTTGCTGGCAAGCTCATTCATCCTTTATCTGTGCAATTTTTTTGGCTGATATTACAACCAGATTCTTTGGGCTTCCAATGTAATCTGAAAACAGACAACTCTCCAGGAATCCTTTGGGCTTTCAGGAGCAGATTGAGACCTAAGTGACATCTAGGCTATAGATGGAGTAGCTACCAGATTCTCATCCTCTCCAGGGTCAGTCTGTTTTTGTTGGACTACCTAAGTCATATCATATGATTCAGTTTAATAAATCACACACACACACACACACACAATATTTATTTAGAGAATACCAATACACCATCTACTGCATTGGTTCAGTGGTCTTCATAGCCTGTAGAGGTGATTCCTTGAGTTTTGAAGTTATGCTCGTACTGTATATGACAGTATGACTCAGAAGTTTGCTCAGTCACATTTCTTTATTTCATTACATTAAACTCACATGTTTCTTTTTCAAGAACATACCTTTATTTACCTAATAGGATTGGCACGCTGTGTATCCTGCGAGGTTTTTATTTTCCTTAGATACTGTGAAGAGCAAAGCATTTAATAACTTAGAGAAAATATACTAAGACAAAAAGACAAAGTGGAAAGTGGTTTAAAAAGACTCACTTTCTTTAAGGGCTCTTGTACACATTGGCTGAGTTATTTCCAATCACAGTAAGAGCACCAAGCTGCCCATCAGAACCCTGAATCATCCATCACATGCTGAAACTATTATTCATCAATATGATGTTTGTATGTAAAAGTAGGGGTCAGTCCAAGATAAGCAGGGTCCCTACTTACAGTTAGATGAAGTATAGTCCACCCGGGAAAGGTTTACTTACTAATTGTATTTTCCATCCAACTACATAAATGGAGTTTTAAACTCAATTATACTAGACTAGATCTTAACCAGGCTACCAGAGACGACACTGAGACACCACTCAAGTGGCAGCAGAAAACATTACTCATCTTCCCCTTCGGAAGGGAGAATATATTCTTCATGTGCAATTTATGATAGTTTGTCGTGAGACATTCCTTATGATACTTGCCCTCAACAAACCCTCATTTCCCTTTCTAGTTATTACTGGGGAAGAGCCAAAGGATAGAAACCATTGAGAGGTCACCAGAAATCCCTGAACACTGTTGTGCTTTCCTTGCTGGGACCCACACAGATTACTCAGGGCACAGGCCAGGAAGAAAGCAGTACAAACTCACTCTGCACCACTGATGCTGTGATAGAAACACCCATCAGATCTGCCTCAAAACCCAGCATCTAGGCAACAAAGACCTAGCCCATCTGACAAACTAAGAAGAAGGCCTAAGTCAATGGTTCTGGGATATGGCTGGGAAAGTCTCTGAGTAAAAAGCCTCTCAGTGGGCTAACCTTGCTTCTTTGCTTCTGCAGTTCTATTTCTTGCTTACCAAAATATAACAGCCAGGGTTTTGGTTTTGTGCATAAAAGACAGAGAGAGCTATGTGACTGGGGCTGAATGATTTGAGAAGCTCCCCAATGCAGCTGTCAGCCAGCAATCAAGGACTTTCAGTTTAGCCTTAAGAGTTTCATTGTGGCAATTTCTGGTGGGCTTATCTCCCAATAATACAACATGGTATTTTGGTCTGTTGTTTTAGGACTTTGACAAATAGCCCAGGCTGGCAACTAGCTCTAATCTACTAGTCTCAGCTCTAAAGGTATGAGATTACATTTACTTTTACACCACCATGACTGGCTAGTGTGTATTATAGTCAATTTTGTGTGTGTGTGCACATCTATGTGTTTATATATGCTTATATATTTGTGTGTTCATATATGTGTGGGCAAATGAGATAGATATGCATGTTTATGCATTTTCAAGTGGAGAGGAAGAGGCTGAAGGTCAAGTTCTGCTGTTGATTCTCAGGACAACCATTCACATTTTTTTTTTCTTAAGACAGGATCTTTTATTGGGACCTGAGGCTCACCAAAGAGTCTAGTTAGGCTAACCAGTGAGCCTAAGAGATTCACCTGTCTTTGCCTCTCCAATGCTAGGGTTACAAGTGTATGCCTTTACATCTGGCTTTTTATATGACTCTGAGAATTAAATTTGGGTCCTCATGTTTGTGTGGCAAAACACTCTATGGACTAACCTCTCCCCTGTCCCAGTCTATCTTTTGATAAACACATAGGTCTAGAGTCATTGTCCTGTTTTCCTATCTACAGTTTTTCTATGGTTTAATGACAGCTATAGCGTTCATTAGACTTAAACAGGAGAGAAGACTGTTTATATGTAATGATGGGACCATAGAGCCCAAGCCCAGTCCATTTTCATTTGTCACAAATTAATTACCATAAAATGTCAAACAAAAGAGCTGTAGGCAGGTGAGTCAGTGCCCTTAAAAATATGTATATGCATATTCTGGTGTATTAATTATATTTTCACTATTTTTGAAAAGAATATACTTTCTTGTGATAGTTTGACAGTTAAGTACAAACATTTATTATTTTTCCCATGTCTGTGATTATTATAAAACTTTAAAAAACCTTTATTCAATATAAGTTTCAGAAGAGGGGATAATTTTTAAAGTATTAAAGTGGAATTAATATATGTTCATTTAAATATATGTATCCCAACAATTAGTTATTGCTTATGATATTAGCTTTATTTTGCCACCTGAGTACATAAAGGACATTCATGAATTTACTTATTTGAAAGTGTTAGTCTCATTTTTAAACTTTTCTTTTTATGTCCCCTTGAGTAAAGTAAATTAGTAATGAAGACAGATTCCTTTATAGCACCACTGTAAAGCTCATTTGTTGTCACATGTGTTATTAATTTTAGCCCTTGTAAAAGAAAACAACATTGGCAGAGTAACATCTCCCGGGAAGCTGGGATTTTTAAAGAGCCCAGGCAATTTATCCAAAAGAATGTAGATCATGCCAAGGACAGGAATAATTTTTGCCTACCCCACTGGCCCAGATGTTTTTATATCCCGTTCTACCTTCAGTATCTCTATATATCCAGCTGTTAAATTCTATTTGTTGAAGACAAAAAAAAAAAAAATTGGTGCTCATATTTCTTTTCCAAAGCTAAGGGGTTAAAGTGACTTTTGTAAACTACAAAACTATCAGCTTGGACTTGAGACTTGTATATTTTGGGGATACAGTTGGGTAGTAGAGAGCAGGTACTATTACACCCTGGCCTCTTGCTCAGTTTACATCTGGAACTCACCTATGGCTTCAGGGCACCAGTATTCAGGGCATGGCCAGAGGCGCCAGTTTAAGATCATGGCTCAGGTATGCAGGCCTTCTCTCTTGTTCCATAGAGTAAAGCCTCATGGAACTAGTCCAGCCTTTCCAAAAAGGGCAAGACTCCTTAATCTCTCTTGTACCAGTGAGCGTTCTCATTTGAACCCGTGATTATTATCACTATGCAGTTGCTACTCCTTCTGCAGTGTGGTCTCACTGCTGTCTTGGGAAGTCCAGTTGAAGCAGCTGTGAAGGTGGCAGAGCATCAGTGGGCAGTCTGTACTCTCAGGTTCTCAGTGGGAGTCCAGACTTCCCTAAATCCACCTCTCAGCAAATTTCTCATTACCGTTTGATCACCACCCTATGACCACTGCTTTTGTTCATGGATTCATTCTCTCTTGCTTGAACTATTGACAGTCTCCCCATGGATTATTTCTACTTTTAACCCTTCTTTTATGCCTTCTCAAAGACAGATCTTTCTCATAATCAGAACTCATCATACTATTTCTTTGACTAAACTCCTGCCGAGACTCACAACTGCCTCCAGGATAATGCATGAGCTCCTTGAAGGGTTTCATACAGAATTCTCTACAACCGTGGCTTGATATCAGTCTCTTGCCACACACATCTGAAATACTGCAACTTTCTGAACAAGTTGTGTTAACATCCTTGTAATATGAAGTTTCTGGTCCAGACTTGCCCCAAGATCGATATCCACCCACAGTTGCTTAGCTCTGTATAGACTTGAGGTCCTAAAGAAACACACAGAAGCTTACCTTAATTTTATGCTAGTTGGCCTATGGCTCAGTCATATAACTTGATAACTATTAACTTTTAAACTAACTCATGAGTCTTACCTTGTTTAGTCATGCAGTTTGGTATGTTTTTTTAGAGCAGCATCTTGGTTTCCTTTGTTCAGGGTCTTCTGGTGTCTCTTCTAGTGTCTCTGCTCTGCTCTTCCTGTTTCCAGAGTAGTCTGGTAGCCACACCCATACTTCCTGTGTGCCTTCTGGCCAATAAGCATTTAATTAAACCAGTAGGAAAAACAAATATTTACAACTGTACCAGAACATAATCCCACTACACATCCCCATAGCTTTCACCTCCCTGGAGTCTTCTTTCTGGAGTTCCCCTGAAGTGACTGTTGTCTCAACATCTTTTTCCCACTTCCAATATGCTACAGTGGCCAGTGTCTACTTCCTGTCTGCTTAGCATTCACCATCTCCTGCAGAAATTCTGATCCACTATGAAAATGGAATTCTAGCAATATTGTCTTTAGGACATGTTTAGAGGATTGGGTGTGTGATCCATATATGGACAAGAGGCAGAACTTCCTTGAACATGATTGGTCCAGCATTGGACAGGTAATCTAAGCCATGCTAAAAGGACATCTCTAACATTTTCATGTGTGAATTGGAGGCTGTCCTCTAGAATCATTAAGTGTACAAATGTTACCCTAGAAGTTTCTTTTACATATATTCTGACACACGAGGGCTAAAGAATTATGTTTGCATTAGACTGAAGTAGCAATGAGATGTAGAAAGGACTGAGATATTGTCATCTGACTCTTACTCTTTCTTAGCTAGTAGAGACTGATAAAATCGATTTGTTCTTCCAAGTTCAGTAATTTTTATTTACTAAATGCAGAAAGTAAAGGAAGTACTATTTAACAGAATTCTCACAAAGAGTGTGAAACGGTGCAGATGAAGTGTTTACCACCCTGTTTAGCAGAGTGCATGCACTCAGAAATGTTATTAGTGATGGCTCCTGTTGCTTAGGTCATGTAGAATCATTTTCCTTTCTCATTCTCAAGAATCCTAGGCTTTTAGGCCTATGTACCATTGATTGTGGGTTAATTTTTGGACCATTTCCCCTTTTCTACTGTCCTCTTAGTCTTTTAGTAAAATTACCATATTCTAATGTTTCCCTCCACTTAACTTCATTTTTCTTTTGCTCAACATTTAAATAGCGTGGTCTGAGCAAACATACCTCAAGAACATTTTTATTTAGTGGCAATAATAGTAAAGTATTTCATATACTATAGTGCATGGGGAGATGAACCAGTAAAGTTGCTTCTCTTCATTACTGTAAATCTAATCTACTGTAACACACAATTATTTTGATGGTCCCAGCACTATTAAGTGGATACATTGTAGTGAGGATATATGTAATAAGGTACTTTCTACACACAGTTGAGCTGACTCTGCAGAACTGTGCCAAGAAGTTGCTATATTTTTCTTTTATTAATAGACTGACTTCATATTTTTGTGGGGGGAATTGACAAACACTCCTTCTTGTTATGCTCTTAAGATGTGGATAGATTGTATTTTAAACTGAAGAAGCAGTAATTTTATTTCGTTTCTTTCTTGATGTCTTTGATGCAGCTCCCTAGGTAAATACAGCACCATCTTTTTCTTTCCCTTCACTTGCCTGAGATCTTAACAAGATTCATGCACCCTAAATACACAGGGTAGGAGGGAGTAGAGTAGACCCTAACCTTTGCTGGATCTTGTTCTGTCTGCTCTGGGAAATGAGCCACTAGGCGGCAAACTGTGGTGGCAAAGCTGCAGCAGAATCCTTGGTAAGACTGGAGAGTGGGGCTGGACTTCCGTCTTGTGTTACAGTTTGGATGTGAAATTTCCCCCATAAGCTCATATGCTTGCCAGGTTTTTGGTAAGCCTCGAAGAGAGGATATAGTTCTGATAGAATGTCGACAATAAAGAATGAATAATAATATGCTTATGTTTTTAGAAGGATTAAAATAATCAGAGAGCAGATGGTGGTATCGGCAGAAAGAATAGGTGAATCTGGCTTCTCAGTGTCGAGGGTTTATCAGGTAAATATCAAAAGACTTAGTCCATCGTGAAAACAGCTTACTTCTTTAGACCTTGAGATTCCTGGTGGTCATGCTTTCAGCAACATAGTTGGACATGCGCACAGCTGAAAATTAGGTGACTTAGAAGAAGTAGGTAAGTAATGAAAAGAACCCTTTGACACACTGTCTCAGAAATAGGAAACCTCCAAGGCAGTTGAAACCCTATTGCCTGTTGAGAGCTGACTAGACCCAGAATGTGGACATTAAGGGCTAGGCTTGGTTTCAGCATGATTTTATTATTTTTTTTTTGGTGTCAAATTATTTGAAATTGCTACCAAAGGCTCTTGAGAATGAAAACATGCTTTATAAAGTCAACATTGTGCTGTGCATTGTTTTATACAAAATATTTTTTCTCCTTTAAACCTCAAGAAGAAGTAAATCTTGTGTGTATTTTTGTTTAAATGCTGCCTAATCATCCTGATGAGAATAAGACATACCTTGGGATTTTTTTCCCCTAATGTTGGGACAAAATACTGACTAAACCAACTTGGGGAGGTAGAAAGTTTGTTTGTTTGTTTGTTTTTTTCCTTGTCTTACATTTCTACATCATATCCATCACTAAGGAACTCCGGGCAGGAACTTGGAAGCAGGAACTTAAGCAAAGACAATGCAGCTCAGGACTACCCTTCTGAGTGCAGCACTGCCTACAGTAATCGGCTGAGCCTTCTCACATCAATCACTAATCAGGAAAATGTCCCATGGGCTAATCTGATGGGTGCATTCTTTTTCTTATTTTTTTCTTCCCTTCTCTACCTTTCTTCTTCTTTTTTCCTCCTCCTGTCTTTTTTCTTTTTTCTTTTTTTCTCATCATAACACTTCCATTGATAATTGGGGGCCTCCCACAATGCACTTCAAGCACATTGACCTCCTAGTCTTTCTAGGTCCATCCTGTAAAACCAATCCCCCTCCAAAAAAGAAGAAAAATAATAATAAAAAATGCCATGTCTAATTTGTGATGCCCATATACTCACAGGAGCATGGTCAAACTCCCAGTGGCTAATTCTTTAAAGAAAACTGAATCCTTTTCCACCCCCATCCCCGCCAGAACCCATCAACTGTGAAGAGTTACACTTCAGGATCCCTGTCAAAAATTTTAAGGGTTTTAGTCAAGAACTTTCTGTCTAGACTGTTTCTTTGTAACAAAAGCCTTCTATATTGCTCATTCTTAATTGTGAATATGCAGTCATCAACCTGGGAGCAATGTAGATATCCATGCTTTGTGCTGACACCTGAAGCCATGTTGATGTCTGGCCTGTGCTGTTGCCAAGGGCCATGATGAACTCCACTATCTGCGCTGTAGCTGAGGACCTATTAATTTCCATAGTCTGTGCTGCCATTGGAGACCAGGCTGAGGTCTGTGGTCCATGCTGACACTGGAGGCCATGTGGATGTCCATGTCCCATGCCGTTTTTAGAAACCATGTGGAAGTCCATAATCCATGTAGTGGTCAACTGTAAAGGGCAAGGAAGCTGCTTGGCGGGTAGAGTAGCATAGGAATGAAAAAGATATGCATATATTATTGCTAAGTGTCATGCCATTATACAATATATGTAATCTTGGTAATGAATTACCTACAGCGATGTGGCAGATCACCCTTGAACTTAACAGTGCAACCTAGCAAATATTTATTATTGGATAGGTACTGGGGGATTGGAGAAATAGCTCAGGGGTTAAGAGTACTTGTATGTCCTTCATTGGACTTGAGTTGGGTTCCTACCACCCATAAGATGTTCACAGCCACCTCTGACTCCAGTTATAGGAATATTGGCTGCTCCCTGATGACCTCTGAGGGAAACTGCACACACAAACATACACACACACACACACACACACACACACACACACACACACACACACACAAAGTGAGATAGATAGAGAAAATTTAAAGTAAAAGAAACTGTAATTAAAAACCCACTATTACATCTGGAAAGTCCAATCTTGACATCATTGACAGTCTTACCACTGATAAGTTCTCAAGTGAGGAATTAAGGAATGGTGTAGCAGAGTGGTCCCTGCCTAGTGTCCTGGTCCAGAATCTTTAATGATAGTAGATATAAGCTGTGATTTTGAGATGGCTTGGCAGAGGGTGAGGAGTCCACTTCTACACTCATTCATATGGCCTTTTAGCAGGTCCCAGTTTTTGGATTTTTGTAGGAACCTTTAATTTCTTACTATGTGGGGGTCCATAGGTTTCCTGAATGGTCTTATGGTAAGATCGTGAGATACCTCCAAAGTGAATGTAGAGAGAGTGGGGGTTATCAAGTATCAAGATCTGAAGACCATGATCACAGTATTTATTTATTTGTTCATTCATTCATTCATTCTTTCGTGACTGCATATGTTGTATGCATGCAGATGTCCTGGCCTGTTTGTGGATGTGAGGAGCCCAGGGTATCCATGTCAGATATATTTCTCTATTGTTCTCTGCTTTATTTTTTGACACTAGCTCTCTCACTGAACCTGGAACTTACTATTTCAGCTAAAACATCTGGCCAATGAGATCTTGGACATGCATCTGTCTCCCTGATCCTCTGGTTAGAAATAATGCAATTTTACTGAAGAGCTAGTATGATAATGAATAAGAAAGCCCTTTGTAAAGTATAAAACATACTGAATTTAAGATCCGATGTCATGATTCTTGAGGTGACAACAAAGAGTCAGAGAGTTTAACATATAAAATGAAAACAAAATCAAACCACAAAAAAACAACAAAAGACCACCCTAAAACAAAACAAAACAACAAAAAACCATGGCTACCTTAGGTTATAATCTACTGTTCACACGCTGAGCTTCTCTGTATTTGGTAGATTGAGACCATGTAGAATTTAGGATTCAAATTTTTAGCTGATTTATTTATAAGTATAACAAATACTTGGTTTCTAAAGAAAATAAGTTGAGGAATAATCTTAACGCAAGGTTTACAAGACTGAAGGAATACACTTATTCAAACTGGAAAATTTGTTAATGATTTAATTGTCCACAAATTAAAACCATGTGAATTTGATTTGCTGTGATGATATAGAACTTGGACTGTACAGAAAGTTAAGACATTAAACAGTGAGAGGAAGTAAAAGCTTGCCTTGAATTTTGAGCTCACTTTTGCTCACTCAGGTCCATGTCAGGTCTTAGCCACCGCAGCCAATCATGTTCTTGAGCATATACTGGCTGGGTCATCTCTCACGTGTACTATGGGACCCACCTCTGACACAAATATACTTTATAGTGAAAATGAGAACCAGATTTTGTGGTTGGGTGTTGACCCATATAATGTGGGATATCTATCTGTATGATGTGAATATGTTTATTACTATTGGCTAATAAAGATATTGTTTTGGCTTATGGCAAGGCAGCTTCAAAGCAGGCGGTAAATCTGAGTATAGATAAAGGAGATGTGAAGAGTCACATACAGACACTGCAGGCAGCCACGGAGAAAGCAAGATGTAATGGAACATAGGTAAAGACACAAAACATGTGGCAACACATAGATTAATAGAAATTGGTTGAGTTAAGTTGTAAGAGCTAGTTGGTAATGAGCCTGAGCCATAGGCCAAACAGTTTGTAATTAATATAAGCCTCTGAATAATTATTTTATAAGTAGCTGTGGGAAGATTCCTCTGGATCACAGCTCGGACGGGTCAGAAATTTCTGACTATGACTATCTGGAACTTCTAGATCCCCAACAACTGCCTACAACCAACCATGTTACTTTTTCAGTGCTTACACTTTGACTTACTTCTATGGCATCTATATTCTTTATCTACTTACATTCATAGTTATCAGTGGTTCTCTCTTCTGCTAGAATCACAGCATCATACTTTATACAATACAGAGAGAGATGTATTTAGTGCTTGAGGAAAACTGGTGAAATTCAAATCATGTTCAAGGGACATCCAGGCTTCTGGAGCGATGTGAAAAAAAAAGTCCTCTGCTTTTACTAAGGACTGAAGTTCCTCAACTTCTCCTTCTGCAGATTAATCAACACCGAGTGTCTTCTATTATTGTCCACCTTAGTTTTGAGATGGGGTTCATGCTGAACCTGGAGCTCACCTTTTTTGACCTGACTGGCCAGCAGGCTTTTGAGATTCTATGGCCACCTTCCTAGTGCTGGGTTATAGGTGCATGCTGCTGAACACAGCTTTTATGTGGGTGCTGGGGACCTGAACTCAGATCTTTACACTTATACAAGTTTTTCACACACTGAAACATCTGCCTAACACAATATTTATTATTACTGTTGTTGTTTTACTGAGCATATACAGTAATGGACTTTAATGTGACATATTCATATGTACATGTTATTTGCTTTTATGTAGCCTCTCATTGCCATACTTTGTTTAGAATCATCTTTGCTGTTCTTTGATCTAGATATAACATTCATTTAGTTTTACTGTTCATATTTTCTATGATTTTTATTGTTGAGAAATTCTCACTTTTAGCTTAAAACTGTTTCATGTTGTGCTTTTATGGCTAGTGACATAGTTTGGAATATCACATTTGCTAAACAGAGGCAATAGTCCACATGCAAAAGTATTGGTATATTGTAACGGTTCTACTAAATGCCATGGAGGTTTCAGTGGATTGTTTCTTGTGGTTTGATGTCTTTCTCCTGGAAAAGTGTTTTATTCTGTCCATATCAAGAAGAAGAAGGAGAAGAAGAAGAAGAGGAGGAGGAGGAGGAAGAGGAGGAGGAGGATATGAAAGTGAAGTTACAGTAAGCACAGATTGTAAACACCCTTGAAAATCAGGTAAAGAAACTGGACTTCACAGAAAACAGAGCCATTTGACCAGGATTATGACCCAGTCAGAACTGATTTTAGGGAGAAGTCAGTATAGTTACATTTAAGCTTAGTTAGAAAGTAGAGGGGTTGGGTAATGGTGGACTAGATATCTTTGGTAAAATAACCCATTTGTTCAATGTCTGAAATAACTGCAAAATGGAAAAATCATTTTCACTGAAGCCTCAAAGAACTGAAAAAGTGGTTAGAAACTGTCAGCTAATATCCTACTAGAGAGAGAGGGGCTGAGAAGATGAGATCATTGGTGGGCACCAATTTGTTCATGAGAGCACCAGCTGAACTTGAAGAACACTTCTGTGGGTTGTTTTCCTTTTGGGCTTTCAGCTCCACTTCTGTCTCTCTTGGTGTTTATTTCTTCAGCCTCCCTTGCTAGCTGGGTCCCAGTTAGGATGTGACAGTGGGAAGAGTGGGAGCAAGGGATGAGAATATGGAAACTAGTTCAGGCCAAGAAGGCAAAGATCCATCCAAATATTAGTCCTGATAAGATACCAGCCACAGATAATGGTATTTCCTGAAGGCCCCACTGCCTTTGTAACATGTCATAATCCCTTCTTGATTGATGACCACTATATTATTGAGGTGATGCATTTCTTTTGAAGAGTCACTTTTAGTCTGAAATTATATATCTAAGAATGAAACATCTCATTTTTTCTTGATGTATTAACCACTCTGATCCAGAAAAACAACCTTGATACCTAATACACATGCAGAGTGTCTAATAAGTGATTTCTGCTCATGTCATTAAACATCAAATTTAATTGTTTGGTTTCTTAGAAAGCAGGACCCCATCTACTCCCTGTACAGTCCTGACATGATGATGACTTTTTCATACCCTGTCTTAATTTGATTTCAGCTGACTTCCCTTAAATTTCACCTATGCTTCTCCCCTTCCCAGTCCTATAATAATTCTATTTTTCCTACTGTTTCAGGAGACACTTTATGATTCCTCTAGGATTTTCCCATTCCACCATGCCAGTAAATTATCTTTGGAGGTTTGTTTCTGGTAGTTCTCACATGTGTGTGGCCAGAAGTCCAAGGAGCTAGTTTTCTGTTTCTGACATTGACTGTACATGCCAATGGCTTTGTTGGTCTTGGGGATACCCAGAGATTAACTTCTCAGTTCTGACTAAAAGTGGCTGGGCAGTTTCAAGAACAGCAAAGAAGCAAGAGCAATGGTAAGGGGGTGGGTTCTACCCCAGGGGGATGATGGAGAACATTCTAAAAAACAATTCTCTGATTAAAAACTAAAGTTCCTCTTTGTTAGAAATATATACTATGGTTTCTGTTTTATTATTGACCACTAGCTAATAGAAACTTTGTTCTTCTGAATTTCTGTACTTTTGGCAGCTTTCAGAATCAGAATAAAAGCCTGAAGAGTCAATGACTGGGTAGCATTTCACTTTGAACAATAGGGAGTTAATCAGAAATAAAATAGCTAAATATTGAGCTGAATGGTTGGTGTTGGGTAGGTTTTATTAATTTAGCTTTCTTAAATTATGTCACAAAGAGAATCTATTTTAAGGTCTCAAGATTTTTATTTCTTTCCTATGTTTACTTTTATTCTATCCATGTATCATATATATAAAGGCACATGAAAATAGCTAAATTTTCTTCTTTCTTTAAAGTTGGCTTTGCCAACTTATTTTCAGTGGAGTTTTAGTCTATTTATTACTAGTTCATTAGGTTTTGATATGGTTGTATGGGGACTTTCATTTAATTATCATATCACCTCTCTTCTGCTTCTTTCCTTTCAACCTTCCTTTTTACCCCATTTCCATTATTAGAATCCTGCTTAGAATTCTACTTTGATTATTCTCTCTTATTTTTTTTTACATTCTTTTTAATTTAAAATTGCTGCTGTAAGATTATGATTTTTATAGTCAATTTAACACTATTGTGTCATTTGTCAAATAATACAAAAGTCTTGCTAGTGGCCTAGGAGTATCGGTTAATGGCAGAGGGCTGGCATAGCATATATGTGGTCCTAGTTTTAATCAGCACCAGAGAAACATAGAAAGTAAAACTCTTAGAAGGATACTGCTCAAATTCTAGGATTCATTTCTAGTCTTCAGTCTTAAAATATTTATTTTCTTCTTTTGTAGAATTCCCACTGATCCTCAGAGACATGCCATCTCTGCATGCACTGTGGCATATTTTATTTTGCTTCACTGACAGCACTTAGACTAGTTCTTTTAAAACCCTACATGTCAGATTCAACATTGCAGAATCAGAATCAATATCACTTGATTTTTTTTTCTTCCATTTGAGGGAATCCCTTACATGCTGCATAATTTTAGATTACATGTTTAATATTTTTATTATATTCTTCCCCACGTCCTGGATCATTGTTTTTTGAATGGTTATTATTTCTTTTGCTTTAAGAAGCAACAACCTTGGCTGGTCCTAACTGCAGACTCTCATATATGTCTAGGGACTCTGATGAGATCTTTTATCTTTAGCTGCAAAGCTTTGACTTATCTTTTGCAAATGTGTGGCTCAAGTTAACTAGCAATGCATGCATAAAGAACTTGGATGCCCCATTTCTGACTTGTAATTAGTTTGAGCACATTAATAATAAACTTAGAGTCACTGATACTATATCCAGGCCACATGAAGCACAGACATCAATGCACTTGCCCTTGGTATCATTTAGCCAAGAGTGAGCCTAGATTAAATTCTCTGCTTTGCTCTCCCTATGTCTTCCATCCATCCTGCTTATCTATCTTTTGAGCTGGAATCTGTGCCGACGTGCAGGCTGTCTTGTGACTCTGACCCTGCTTCTGTCTCTGAGTATGTCTTTGTGTCCCTGTGTGTCTGTCCATAACAAAGGGCTTTAACTCTATTGAACAGTACAGAAAGCATCACGTGGAGAAGGAATGAGGGATATTTTACAGCAATCTTTGACAGAGTTTTACAAGAGATTAAGTCATTGACTACAACTGACCCAGATAACAAACAGTACCTCACAAAAGCACTATCCACATGTTGTGCTCAGTATTTATTCTGGATGTTCATTTTATAAGATTGTTTCCAGTCTCTATTTGCTGTTTATAGCAAATGATTATCATAAAACACACATACATATACACACACAGCCCTCTGGGTCAAGGGCATGGACAAGTACATAACATATAATTACAGCTATGCTTTAGCTTAGGTCATAAAAGTTGATTTCCTGGGAAACCCAAGGTAAGTAAGGTTGGTTTTTACATTGTTCAACCAGGCACGTTTAACAAACAGGCTGCACATGCAGTTCGATAGCATTCATAAGTCTTAAGTAACCCCGAGGTGTTTTATTATGCTTGGCTATGGGGTCCAGCAAAAGTTCCTGTCTCTTAGAATGGAATGGATATTTTTTATCATATTTTTTACACTGATTTCTTCTGTAGTAGTGATGGTATTCACTACTACAAAAATAGTGTTTTGTTACACTGATTTATTTTTCTTTTGAGATTCTTCTTATTATCATTGACAATCAGAATATTCTAAATTATTTTGGAATAGAAAATATCTGGTGTGCAGCTGGCATCTTCCCACCTTGTAGACTATATATATTGCATTTGTACCAGGGTTAGAAGGCGGTGGAACAGCTTTTACCCTTCTATCACTCACTCAGTCATTAAGAGACCTTGACATTAAGCTTTTTTCACTGCTTTGGGGTGACAACAGTGTTGGTTTCTCCAGAAGCACAGAACACAAGATAGGATTTGGTAGAAGTGGACAGATGTATTCAGAGCCAGTAGCACAGAAATGCAGGGTCGGTAAAGAGCAGACTTTACCAAGTTCCGTTGATGTGGGATGTCTTTCTGTATGCTGTGAATATCATTTGTTAATAAAAGAACTGTCTTGGCCTACGGCAGAAATCTTAGAAGTAGGAGGGGAAATTGAAGCATAGATAAGAGAAAGAGGGCAAGGTCAAAAGAGATGCCAACCAGCCACCTAAGAATAAACATGTAAAGTAACACAGGTAAGCCACAGGCCATGTGGCAGGACAGATTAATAGAAATGGATTGAATTAAGATGCAGGAGCTAGGTAGCAATGTACCCAAGCCATAGGTCAATTAGCATGAAATTAATATAAACCTTTGTGTGATTATTTGGGGATAGTCAGTCTGGGACCTATGTGCTGGACAGGGCCAAAAACCTCTTATTACATCCTCACCCCCTTTTTAAAAAAGCACTTTCTTGTTTTATTGCCTCATTAATTTCCCATCTCTATCATTGTCTGTGAATACGCCCATGCCTCTCTGGTTCTGAAAAGTATTGCTGTACTTGGTAATCTCCATGGTAGGACACAGTCTCACACCCTTTCATAGTCAAGTTATTATAAAGGGTTTCTTGTGTAACATCTACATTTTATTCTTTTACTAAAGTAAGTTTTTACCATCACTGCTACAGGAGAACATCAGAGACTACCCACACCTAAAGCATACTATTAATTCCTATCTTGGACAGTTTCCTGAAAGCTGTTTCTACTGTGATTCTATCTCTTCCTGTGATATTATTTCCTGACTTTCTTGACATGTGACAATATTTTTTCATTAACAATATCTGTCATTTAAAAAGTAGCCATTTTCTGATAAACACATGGATATTTTTCTGTTACTCTTATGACCCATGAAGATTTTAATTTTTTTTTAATTTTCAAGAATTTCATATAGTGTATTTTTATCATATTCTTCCCACCCCAACTCCTTCCAGATCTTCTCTCACATCCCTATTCTCCAAACATCATGCTCATCCTCTCTCCTAAAAAACCAATGCACAAGTACACAGACTTTATTATAATCTAGTAATCCACTTTGCATTTGTTCCACATGGAGCTCAGAGGTTTGTTGACATTCAATTACCCACCAGGGATAACCATGTATCTGCTTTTCCTTTCAACCTGTACATGACAGGTGGTTTAATTTTTATGTTCTCCCCATTTTGATCCTACATACACTCCTTGGACAATCTTGCTTGTCAATTGCTATGAAACTGGTGACTTCTATAACTATCTTTTCCAGCTGTAATAGAATGGTCCTTGCCTCCTAGTAATTCTGCTAGATTCAACTATTTCTTTTTCTCTCAGCATCTTCAGCTGCTATGCTCTCTCTGAATAGCCTTTCTTCCATATTCTTATAGTTTCTTGCATGACATCCACATTTTTACTTTATGTTGTCCTTACTAAATTTCCACCACTTGAGATATTCCTTTAACTCATCCCTACTAGATTAATGATCCTGCTTGTGGTGGTTTGAATGAGAATGTTCTCCACAGTCTGAAATGTCACAATGCTTGGTCCCCAGTTGGTGGCGATCTTTGAGTAGTTTTAGGACATGTAGACTAGAAGAAGGAAATATATTGTTAGGATTGGGCTTTTAGGGTTCAAAGTGTTGGATCATTTTCAGTGTGTTCTCTTGACTTCCTGATAGTGATTTAGGATGTATGCTCTCAGTTTTCTTTTCCACCTGCGTGCCTGCCACCATGCCACAATGGCATCTTTCTGGAATGACAAGCCCAAATAAACATTTCCTTCTATAAATTGCCTTGACCATGATGCTTCATAACAATAATAGAAAATCAACTAATATGATTTCTTTATTATTATTATTATTATGAATAAAGTCATATTTTTTATCCATGTATCCCCTTGTTCAGAATCCCTTCCCTCTCCTGCACCTCCCAGTCACTCTCTCTTCTCTCCTTTATCTCCTCCCCTGCAAGGGCAGGTAGTCCTAAGGTCTCAAGGTGGGTTAGTTCAGCATCCACTTCAGACAGATTGGCTTTCCTTACCCCAACATCAAGACTGAGTCAGGTGTTCCTCTGGAGGGAATGGGCTCCAAGGTGCCAGTCCAACATGCTTCAGATCCCTGTTCAGTGGTTGTAGTTTGCAGCTTGGGTGTGCTTTGCTTTTTGTTTAAAGTCCACTGATGAGTAAGTACATCCCCTACTTCTCTTTCTGAGTTTGGGATATCTCACTCAGGAGGATATTTTCCAAATCCATCCATTTGCCTGCAAATTTTAGGATATCATTTTTTCTTACTGCTGAATAGTTCTCCATTGTGTAGATGTACCACAGTTTGTTAATTCATTCTTCAGTTGAGAGGCATCTAGGTTGTTTTCAGGTTCTTGCTATTACAAGTAATGCTGCTATGAACATAGTTGAGCTAATGCCTTTGGAGTGTGAATGTGCATCTTTAGGGTATATGCCCAGTAGTGGTATTGCTGGATCTTTGGGGAGATTGATTTCCAGTTTTCTGAGAAACCGACATACTGCATTCCAGAGTGGCTGAACAAGCTTACACTCCCACCAACAATGGAGAAGTGTTCCCGTTGCTCTGCAACCTCTCCAGCATAGGCTTCCATCTGTGTTTTTATCTTAGTCATTCTGACAGGTGTACGTTAGTATCTCAAAGTTGTTTTGATTTGCATTTCTCTTACGGCTAAAGAAGTTGAGCATTTTTTCAAGTGCCTTTCAGCCATTTGTAATTCTTCTGCTGAGAATTCCCTTTTTAGTTCTGAGCCTCATTTTTTGATTGGGTTATTCAAGGTTTTGGGCTCTAGTTTCTTGAGTTCTCTATATATTTTAGAGGTCAGTCCTCTGTCACTTGTAGGGTTGGTGAAAATCTTTTCCCATTCTGTAGGCTGTCATTTTGTCTTATTGACTGTGACCTTGGCTTTACAGAAGCTTCTCAGTTTCAGGAGGTCCCACTTATTGATTGTTGTTCTTAGTGTCTGTGCTACTGTTGTTATATTTAGGAAGTGGTAACCTGTGCCAATTAATTGGAGGGTATTTCCCACTTTCTTTTCTATCAGGTTCAGTGTGGCTGGGTTTATGTTGAGGTCTTTGATCCACTTGGATTTGAGTTTTGTGCAGGGTGATAGGCTTGGATCTATTTGTATTTTTCTACACACTACCATCCAGCTATGCCAACACCATTTGTTAAAGATACTATCTTTTTTCCATTGAATATTTTGGGCCTCTCTGTCAAAGATCAGGTGTTCATAGGTTTTTGGGTTAATGTTGGGATCTTCAATTCAATTCCATTGATCCACAAGTCTGTTTTTATGCCAGTACCAGGCATTCATGGTGTCCCAAATTTCCTGAACATTTTGTGTTACGGCTTTTTTGGTTTTTGTGTTTTCTTTGACTGATGTATCTATTTCTACTTTGAGTCTTCTACTCCAGAGATTCTCTCTTCATCTCTTGGATTCTGTTGGTTAGCTTGTATCTGTAGTTCCAGCTCTTTTCTTCAGGTTTTCCATTTCCACCTTTGACTCATTTTGTGCTTTTTTTATTGCTTCTATTTCAATTTTTAGTTCCTGGAGTGTTTCTTTTACTTTTTGGTTTTCCTTTTCTTGGTTTTCTTTCAAGGATTTGTTCATCTCTTCCAATTTTTTGTTTGTATGTTCTTCTATTTCTTTAAGGGAATTTTTTTATATCCTCTTTGAAGGCTTCAATAATCTTTGTAAGGGTGTTTTTGGTGTTGTTTCCTTCTGTTTCCGATTTATTGCTTTGTTCAGGTCTTGTAGAGCCACCAGTTTCTTCTGGTGTTGCCTTGTTGTTCATTATATTGTTACATGTATTTGCATTCAATATAAGTTCATTTAGTATATTTGTAGTTTGTTACAGAGCTTCTATCACTAAAAAGTAACTTCATTGTGGATTACACTATATTGTCTGCTTTGCTGAATTACTCTATTGATAAGAACTGTGCCTGCATTTGTTGTTCAGTAAGTGACGTTTTAAGTTTTCTCATTTAACTTTTCTAGGAAACCCATAAATGAAGCTTAGTATTATTCTTAGACTACTGTGAGAAAACAGAGGCTCAGAGAGCTGCTAAGTGGCCAGTCCAGGTTCACTAGATAGCAGGTGAAAAGCCCCAGATGCAAATCCACACCTGCAAGGTCAAAGCTGACTTCACTTTCACTGCTTTTCATGTACCACTTTGTAACACTACAAATGGCCAGTCATAGGGAGCCTGGTGAAAACATTTCCAAGGCAAATACTGCAGATCTCAGGTGGCTATGCATTTTATGAAAGGAAAGGGGCCCCTCTAAGCTAATATAAATGGTTCAGAAACCTGGGGAATGAACATCATTTACTTAGGAAAACTGTCAGTTGGAAAAATGACAAACTACAGCTTTTTTTCAACTGCCAGCAGTCTGAAAACTCACTAAGGCTATTTTTCTTTGTTCAGTATTCAGCAATTGACATTCATTCATTATCAGAGGCTTCCGGGCTAGTGTAGAGTAAACATGAAGTAGATGATTGAGATTTAAAATGTACTCGTTCTGAGATATAAACAATGTGACATAGAAGAATGATTAGACAGCCATTTACCTTACACTGTCTCTGCTGGCCTGTGCTACACAAAGTCAGGCCATGCAACAGGCTCATTTGCAAAGCCTTGTCCCTGGTAGGGAAATGGAGAGGCTTCAGTACCTCTTCACAGAACACAGAGGGACTCCTCAGATCAGCTAGTTGGATGAAATGATCTTTGAAAGAAGCCAATAGCACTGCTTTTTAATTTTGGAGGGGAGATTTTTTTCAGTGTCAGAGGACAGCATCCCAGAAATTTTGAGTCACCTGTGATCCCCTGGTTCTCACAGAACTGCAGAGAGGACATTACTGCCCTTCTGAGCAGATGTGCTGCTTGATGAAAAGCTGTGGTGTTGAGTCATCTGCTCGCTCTTCCTCTCACTGTTTAAATCCTTCTCAATTCCCAAGGTCCATCTTCCTTTGCGGCATTTTAATGTCTTATGTCTCCATAAGAGACATGGCCCACTGGGAAAATGAAAAAAAAATGGCTATTTCCAGAGAAACATTTTAGGACATTGTTCTCCAAATAACATGAGCAACAGTTCAAATGCCTATGATCCAGAAGCCTGACCTTCCTGGTACTGTTATCCACATTTGCTGTTTCTCCTAGTTGACCACATACATACACTAGCCTCTTGACAGTGTTCTGTTAAATGAGATAGCTACAAGTTATGTGGATTTGAAAACCTGTTGCTTTTTAATACATGAATACATAGAGACAAACTCTGCAAGATGCTGGCTGACATGTTTGCCAGGTGACAGACTGCATGCAAGGGCTTGAATGAAAACTATGCACACACACACACACACACACACACACACAGTCATTATTTCAAGGTCAAATATGTCACCGTGGATCATTCTGAAACCCAGAGGGGGAGAAGCAGATTTAATGTTGCTGTTCTCACTTTTAAAGTTTTCATGGGACAGGGATGCTGGCTGCCTATTGGTCTGAATGTTCAAATTAGGCATCACATATAGCTTCCTGCTCTTTCAATTAAACCCAATGCTCCAGGCCTTGTTTTACTCTGGGAAATGACAGAGATTCAATCTTATATTTCCCTCCATCTAAGAAAGAGTTCATTGTGTGACCAGCAAAGCTATAAGCTAAAACACAAAACTCATAGTTACTAACTAGACTCATCAAATAATTCACATGATCTCCATTTGATATTTTCCTGGGCATAAGCTCTTTATTGACTTCTTATAGTACTCTAGAACCAGAAACCAGCCCAACTTCATATTACCAGTGGCATTTTTTAGAATTTTAGCTCTCTTTAAAGTTGAGACATGTAAAGAGCTCTAGATATTAACAATGGGCATTTTACAAGCACTTGGATTGTGCTTTGGGAAGTGGCACTCTGGGTAATCTTGAGTGAGGGAGATGGACTCTGAGATTCAGCAATTTTATCATAAAAGCTTTAGGGGGGTATATGCTACAGAAAAGACGGGACTCATTTCAGGGGTCAGGGTAAGATGTCACAGGAGTATGGCAGCTAGGTATTCCATTTTTTAAAGTTCTTGGATACAACATTTACTTCCAGCTTCTTTAAAATTCTCTCCATTTTCTCTCTCTCTCTCTCTCTCTCTCTCTCTCTCTCTCTCTCTCTCTCTCTCTCTCTCACACACACACACACACACACACACGGGGGGGGGAGAGAGAGAGAGAGAGAGAGAGAGAGAATGAACACATGAACACAATTCACTTGGTGGGGGCGTGGTAGGGAAGAGAAGTTGTGGCTGCTGTGAGTTTGGAGAAATGTGATGTTTACACTTGACTTCAGGAGAGCTGTTCTCCAGACACAGCTGGTCATGACATTTGTACAGCTTGGGTTTCAGAAGAAATAACATAGATTCTGAGAGGGGCTGGAATGGGGCTCTGAGCATATGTTTTATATTTCTTCTTTTTTTGAGGAAAATAGGTCTTAAAGCATTTTGAAACAAGCTTTATACACAGTGTAGGCATTTGTATATAAGCTCTCCTTTTCAGAACTCTGTACATTCTGTTTTCCTCAATAATAAATAGACAAAAAGATAACATTGTATACAGTGGATTGAACCTTGTCCCCCAAAAGTTGTGCTGATATCTTGACATGTGCGTTCCATGAGTGTCTGTTTACTGGAAAATAGGATCTTTGCAGATGTAATCAAGTGCAAGAGGTTGAATTTGAATAGGTTGTGACTCTAAATCCAGTACAACTGCTGCTGTGGTGTGAAGGGAGGAGGGCTATGCATAGAGGGAGAGCCACAGGAAAAGACACGGGAAATACCAAATGACTATGGATACAAGGCTTGGAGAAATTCTATAAAAATGGAGCTCCCAACTATCACAAGAACTTATGGGGAAGGGCACAGGACAGATTCTCCTTCACTGCCCTTCGAGAGAAACAATCTTGTGGTTAGTTTTTTTTTTTTTTTTTTAATTTTAAGCCCCCCAAACTGCAAAGTAACACATTTTGTTGTTCCAAGATGCCCTATATGTGGTACTTCATCAGGCAGCCCTAGTAACCTGAATATGCATGTCTTAATGTGTTTTGAGGTGCATAATAAAACATCCAAGGCCAGGAACTTTATAAAGAAATTAATTTAGTCCATGATTCTGGTGGTTGAAAGGTTCCAAATCATGAAATTTCTAAAGGACTGACTCTTGGCAGGGCCACAACATGGCCTAAAAGGTGTAAAGGAGGCCAACTATGTGCAGAAGTGTATGAGTCTGAACGAACAGCAAGAGGCCAAGAAGTAGCCAGACCTACTCTTTTTATAACACCCTGCTCTGGTGAACATAACCCAACCCAGGCCACAAGACTGGCATTAATCCGTTCATGATGATGGAGATCTGACCTAGTTTTCAACTAGTTTTGCCTTTTAGACATTGCTCCATCAACTTGGGGCCAAGTTTCTATTACACGAACCTTTAGGTAACAAACCATATCCAGTTGTCACAGTATTTTCCTTTTATAGCCAAAGATCATAAAGTAGTGTTAGCCACCAACTTTTATCTCTATTACTATTTCAGAGTTATGACTTCAATGTGAGATATAGTATAATATGCTTTGCACATATATTTAACGCTTAGATAGTGTTCTGGTTTTCTCTTCTCAGAAATACTAGAGTTGAACTTGATGCCAAGGCTCCTTTTGCAGCTTCTCTGATCCTACTCCCCACCTTAGCAAACACTCTGGGAATGGTGTTTGTTATAAATGGAACCAGAGACCTGGAGAGTGACAGGTTTCAATCATTGCCATCTGGAAACTGTATATCATTGAATTCAGGCTTGTTGGTCACATGATGAGAAGTCTGCGTGTGGAGGGTCCATCTGGTGTGGTGAGGGTAGGGTGTATATGAAGCCTTTGTCTAGGTATGCCTCCTGGAGGGGTCTATCATGTTTGACAATCACAGCTGTTTCTAAAACTTAGTTTTAACTTAACACACAAAGTAATGGCTCTCATTGTGCCAACTGGCTGTCATTTCCCCTGTACTTCCTCTCTGCTCCACCCCTATCTTAAAACCTTTCTTCATTCTCATGGTCTTTCTTGTTTTATAACCTGTATGCACACATACACAGAACACATGTTATTCTATTTTCATTTTTCCATTTTTTGTGTGTATAGAGTACATGTTTATATACATGTGTATTAATATGTGTGTGTGTGTGTTTGTGTGCCTGTGCCCAAGGATAATGTATGGAGTCACCTTTGAGTCAGGGGCTCTCAATCTAACCAAGATCTCACTGATACCGCTATTCTTACTAGCCAGCTTGCACTGTCTCTGTCTCTATCTTTCATATCTGGAATTGCAGCTGAACAACCAGACCCACCCAGTATTTCCATGGTTCCTGGGAATCTGAACTGTGGTCCTCAGGCTTGTATGGAGTGAATGTTAACTACAGAGCCATCTTGCCAAGCCCTATAATGTTAAATTTGGGTTGTGCATATAAGAAAACCTCCAAACTGGTTTGTGTTTTTGTGGCTAGCTTGTTTTGCTTAACATAACGATTTTCAGTTTCACCCATTTTCATGCAAATGCCCTGATATCAGTTTTCTTTATAGTTGAAGGAAATTTCATTGTGTGTATGTATTGATTTACCTACTAATGGAGAACTAGACTGGCTGCCTTTTTTCAGCTGTTGTGAATAGTAGAGCTATAAACACAGTTGTGCAAAGTATATGGACTGTGGAAATGACATATCTCTTTCAAAAGCAGGTGGCAGCTTGTCTCCGGGGCTCTAAGAGCTTGAGGGGTGACTTGGCATACTTCCTTATTCTTCCTCTGAAGAGCAGTCCTCAGTCACAAGTGGTAGTGTACTGGTCTACTGACACACTGTGCTGGGTTTTGTTTCCTTCTTTAGACTTTTTCTTTTTGCAAATGCTCCTCACAAGAAGGACTTGGCAGGCAGCTAGAGCCCCAACTGTGATGGAGAATCTCACAGCCTTGTCCCAGTGATTGATTAAACAGGACAAGCAACCCAGACTGGAGCCTGAAAATCCCTTGGCTCTCACTGTCCTCAGGGCTGGGCTGGCTAATGAATGGAGCTCCATGATTATAGCCCACCTTCTGAGGATGGCCTGTGGCTCCTGTTTGGGGGATTCTCCTGCCTGAGTGCATCTTGGAAAGCAGCATTGAGTTCAGAGCCATCCAGGCCAATCAGGCCAAGGGGCTTTGCTTGTTGTTATTGATAATTCAGTTGTTGCTTTAAACGGTTTTCTAATAGTTTGGGGGATGATGATTCTGTACAATGTGTGGGAGGTGAACTTGGGCCAACTGCTAATAAAAGATAGAGAGGAGTTAGCTCCATTCATCCCAGATAGTTGGACCTGGGCATTCCAAAGCACAAACTGTGACTCTGAGGTTCTATCTGTATGTTCTATGTGGTTTTTGACTCCTCCCCTTCTCCTCTCTCTTGTAATCCCTGTGTCTGTTTCTGATATTTCTCTTCTTGGCTTATAATAGACAGATGGATGTGGGTTCTTTATTTGTGCAATAAGGAGGGTGAAAATAATCTAAGTTAACTCCTGGTTGGATCTTTTTTAACAGACACCTTTCACATGCGTGTTTTTTTTTTCCTGAGCTTAAGTGGCCCATCATTTGAAATGTATGTAATGTCTGTATTTCTTTTCCAAATATAAGGACATGAGAAGTTGAATAGGAAATTAGCTTTATACCAGATTTTCCTGAGGATATAATTGGGTATGGAAATCTAAATTGGTGACTTATACTTTTCCTAAACTCACAATTTCTTTCTCAATATTAACACAGATACCTCCCTTCTCCCATGTCTGAGCTGGATCTCTTGGATTTCAGAACACAGTCTGCTTGAGCCTCTAGTAATTATTTCTCCAGTACTAGTGCCAGATCCTGTGGCTTCATGGCAATTACCCAGACACCAACTCTGATGTCTACATAATAATTTCCTTTCTGGTAGCAAGTACTAGGCTCTTCTGAATAAGCTTTGCCAGATATTCATACCTTCCTGGGCCTAGAATCTCTGGTGTATACTACTTTTTCTTCAGATCAGAAACACATTTTTTTTTCTTGGATGGAAACTGTTCTCTAAGATAGATGGCCATAAGAAGAGTTTATCAAACTAGAAATCCTGTGTATTAGCAGTAGTAGGTATGTGTAGATGAGTGAGGTGTCAGTTTCAGATGTTCAAACTGCAGTAAGGCGCTGACTGATATCTAGAGATGAAGGGGGTCAAAACCTAGGGGTTCTTGGGACGGATAGGAAGGACTTCTCTGGTTGGAGGTGCTGAGGCAGAACTCCAGTTCCAGAGAGAAAGTAAGAGAGAAGCAGCCTAGGAGCCATGTATAAGAGACTCAGTCTAAGCTTAACTTTTAGGATTGGTTATAGAATGCAGGTTTAAGAAGCTACAAGATGAGATGTGTGCCTCTGTAGCTGTTGGAGATGAAATTGTTTCTTCAAATGTCTGTAGGCATCTTAACCCTTGTCTCTATAAGTGTGACCTTATTTGAAAATAAGGTATTTGCAGATTTAACCAAGTTAAGGTTATATTTCATCAGGATGGCCCTGAAATCTAATATGACTGATGAATACCCTTCTATGAAAAGGGGAATCTAGACAAAAATCCTCAGGGAGAGAGGCCATATGAGGACAGAAACAGAGGTTATAATCATGTGCTTGCTAGCTAAGGGACACTAACTGTTTCTGTGGATCACCAGAACTTAGAGAAAGGCATGGAACAAATTATCCCTTATAACCCCAGACTTCTGGCCTCCAGAACTGCAAGAAAATAAACTTCTTTTCTTAAATCACCCATTTTATGGCTGTTACAAACCCTCCTCCCACAAGAAACCAATACAGTAACTAGATTAATCTAATGTTTCACTACAGTGCTGGTTCTTCTTCCATCTGTGTGTATGTGTGTTTGTGTGTTTGTGTGTGTGTGTGTGTGTGTGTGTGTGTAGAATAACTTTAAAAATCAAGCGAAGGACTAAGCCAAAGGCATGATCAGCTTCATGTGTTAGAGTAAAAACTCACAACTAGAATGTGTAGCTATAGGGAGAATGCTGTTCCCTTCAGAGTTATCAAGAAGAGTCAGCAATCATAGCAGGCGGTAGGGAAAAGAGTCCATGGTGAAAACTACAAGTTCCTCACATATGCTATACTAGGGATGGATACTAAGGGAGTAATGGGAAGTGAGGGTTAAACAGTGAAGCAGACACACTGACAATAAGAGGTGGTAATACTTACAACTTGATAGGAGACAACAAAGCAGATTTGATAAGAGACAAACAGGTTTTAAGAAACAAGGTTGGCAGCAATAAGTCAGCTGGCTAGCTTCTATGAGACCCCTCCCCATTGGGTAACATATTTGTTACATAGTCATGTTTTTAATACAGTGCTAATTATGATTGATTGCTGTAAGTAAGGATGGCTTCTAATGTGTCTTCCTCACTTAAGGAAACATAACCCAGACCATCTTACAGATAGAGATAACCAAAAAATCTAGAGCTATTTTTTGGTAAATGTGAGGACAAAGAGAGCCCCGTATAGCTAACAGCATTCGGGATATCTGCAAAGGTCAGAGGTAGCAAATCTAGCCAGTAGCTAATGATTATCAATTAGTCAAGGTCAGCAACCTATAAAGCCAGAGAGATTAACATAATTAATAGTTAGCAAGATACAATGTCCAGTGATAAAACTGGCCAAGTGACTAACATTTACCCGACAGTCAAGGTCAGTAGTTAACAAAGCCCAAATCAGAGATGGCTAAAGTTAACCATCCCTGACCTGTTGGGTAGTACATTATCATCTCCGTAGTTGGGTCAAGGGAACATGCTTAGATGGCAAGTGTCATTTGACACATGATGGGCTGGATAACTAACCACTTTTAAGACAGCCTTTGTCTAGTTCTGTTATCCCCCCCTATAAAAACCCTGAACAAAGGACTTTATCTGGCCTTTTCCTTTTCTTAGGAACGTCTCCCAACTTCCAAGAGGTTCTCTCACTTTTCCTAATTTCTTGCTTTTTTTATAATAATTCTTGATAAACCATACTTCCACTTTACATAATCCTAGGAGGATCAATTTCTTTTATTTTCATTGATGGGGACAATGCGCTTGGACTCATTTTCCCAGGTAAATCTTTAATGACTATGCCTAGCATTTTTAGATACTTAGGTTATACAGAATTGTGAAATATCCTTTTACTCTCAAAAATGTTTAAATAATAGAGTAATAAAAGGAACCTCCTGATTTTGAATCAGATCTGTTTGAAAGTTGACTCCTTAATTATGTGTAACTTTAAAAAGCTTATTAAAACTTATGTTTATCAATTTCTAGATCTTTAAAATAGTGATAATGATATTTATTTATAATGTTGACAGTTATAGTTGATACATACATGTTTGGAATTTAAGTACTCACTGATAGATTTTATTTTAATCCTACGAAAATCATTGCCAATATTCTTGTCATTAATATGCTTCTGTCTAACCAATACTTTCTTTAAATTTGAGACATTCTTTATAACCCAGATTAGTTTTCTTATTCTCATAAGGTTAGATTTAGCTCTAGAAGATCATCATAGATGGTTTCTGGGGACACTGAATGATTTTTCTCAAGGTCATAGAGGTAATTATTGGCAGAGATAGAAGAAACTCTAAGTCTTTTCAACTGTAGCTCAGTGTTCTATCCAAATCTATCCATAAAATTTATTAAAAATTGAGCATAGTGAAATCATAGCTTCAAACTGAAACTTTCTGCTTTGGTTGGGCATAACTTTTAGGTTGCTTGTCATTTTCCTGAATTTCCTGTCATTTTTAGTATCATTGTGCAGAAATTATCCTCAAATAATGAAACTTGTTTCTAAATCAATTATTTCTACTCAGTTATAAAAATGTAATTTTGAACTCATTTTATCTTGAATGAAAAATAAATACCTTAAAGGGCACAAAAAATATAGGCTTTAAATGCTATACTTTAAAGTAATAACTTCCTTCTCATTTGTCTAAAAGACTGTCCTTATTTCCCTTCTGTAATTTTATGGCCATTAAGAACATCCAGCTCTGAGTATTGTGACTGTGCATTTGTGCTCAGTGAATATATTATAAAGAGCCTTAGTGAAAACACACTGGACTCAGCAACATTGCTTTGAGTGGATTGGGTTTTTGATACTTGTTTTCAATAATGTTACTGACCTCCAGTTCTGACTGGTCAAATAACTGACTACAGGGCATTGCATAGCTGCTGCTGTGTGGATGTTGAAGCATGTGAACGCTTCCTTAAAACAGTGGTCTTTGCTAGCCTCAGGAGAGGGCTTGAAGATCAGGAAATATAGTCATTTTTGTGTTTTGTGCTTTGGAAAAGTCTTCTAGAATTCCTTTAGTGAGTCAAGATGCCTAGATGAAGTCTTTTCAACCTCACCTGCCTTCTCCAGATACATGGTAATCTGTAATGTGGAAACACACTGAGAATCCTTCAATAAATAAAGCAACATTGAGGGTCAGAATGTCAATCACCTGGCTGTGGCCAGCAGCATTCTTTACAGCATTATAGAACAGGGTGTTGTAGGTTTAGGGGTCAGGACTGGGAATGAAGGTCTATCATCAATGTGTGCCTTCTCTTTTGTTCTTAGTTTCCCTCTTAAATTCATAAAACTTAGTCTTTCAAGGTTTTCTCCATCTCTCACTCCATCATCAGCAGAAAATGTGGGTTACTTCTTCTTTCCTTTATTTTTGTAAATTAGAAGGTTGATTGTGCCAATTTAACATGAGAACTCACTGGGCTGTATATGATAGTTTGATTATAGGTGCTGATCCCAGTAATAGCTGATTTTCTCACTGTTGATCTAAGAGGCAATCACATGCTACCAAAAAAATACCAGAAAAAAAACACCCTCACAAAACTGTGGATATTTGTTAGGTAGTTAATAAATCTTGGATATCAGAGAGATCACACAGTCAAATCCTAGACAGACAGCTCAGGAAATTCTTGATCCTTGAATACAAGGATAAACAGCTGAGAGTCAATCACACACACCTTTAATCCCAGCACAGGGAAAGCCAGGAGTGGTAACCTACACCCTTAATCCTATAACTCCAGAGACAGTACTTCTGTTTCTGTGAGTTCAAGGCTACATGCCTTTAATCCTAACCAGGATGGGATAGGGTATATAAATGTTGTAGAAACCAGGCAAAAAACAGAAGTGACTGGCAGAAGCAATCAGGAGTGAGGCTGAGGAAGTTGCAAAACAGCTGGGTGAGAATTGACTGTGGTGCTTCCTCTCTCTGATATTTCAGCCATCCCCCAATATATAGCTCAGAGTCTTCTTTTCTTACAACCCAGATTCGTGCTACTACACAAAACAAATAAAATAGCCACTCATATGTGCATTGTCTCTTTTGCTTTTAGTGTACAGTCAACACTATAAAATTTGTTTTGAGTTTTATATGGAGCATTTTAGATAGGTTATGTTTATACTTCCTGTAGAGTAAAAGGACTGTGTTAAATAAACTTATGAGTAGAATAAAAAAAAGGGAGGGTCTTAGTTACAATTTATTATTTTAAGGGACAGAAAGTCTACCAATACTTGATAGTGGAAAAAAGGATTAGCTTACATAAATTATAATTTTAAAGGACGTTTATTTAGCATCAGGTATGACTGTATCCAAGAGTATCAAGCAAGATAATTGCTCTTTTCTGATCTCTGAGGTTTGTTTGCCTTTTTTTTCAATCAATATGATAGCTGCCAAAATTCCCAACACTATGCTATTATTAAAATTTTTGTACCCTCTTGGAAAATGCCATAAGTGACTTCAGTCAGGGTGTTTTACATTCTGGAACTACCCAGTGGATAAAGATTAATTTCACTGGTTTGCTTTACATCATTGGTGTTGCAGAGAGATTCAGTCCTGCTCCAAACTCAGTGATCAACCAGTATTACCATATATTGAGGAGCAGATGTTTCTCATAGTTAAGAATGCTTTCTGAAATCATACATTTACTTTAGGAAGCACAGTGTTCTAACCGGAGGTGATGAGAAGCCCCAGCTGGAGTATGACAAAATACTGTAAACTAAACCCAGAGAAGTAGCTTTGAAGAAGCTCCTGAAAAGGGAATCAGAGAGAGTTGGTAAACAGGACATGTCACACAGGAACTGCTCTTAGAGAAAGTTATCAGATAGTGTACAAAGAAATAAAGATACAGACATGAGTGTGGAGTGAAGACACCTAGGATATAGGGGCAAGAAGCCATGTGAAATCAACAGCATGCAGTCTGAAGCAAAGGTGGTATAAAAGTCAGGCCTCCTGCCTCACCATCTTATTTTTCAGCAAATTTACTTATGGTATTTTGCTTTGCAATGGTCCTTGTGTGCCTACAAAACTGAATCAATGGTCCTTGTGTGCCTACAAAACTGAATCAGAGATTTGCATAGGGAGCGTGGTGTTTTGCTTTGTAATGATCTTAAGTGCCCCAAAGACTAAATCAGAGCTTTGTTTGTGGAGTCTGAGACTTACTACTCAGCAGAGGTTTGGGTGACCAGAGATGGAGTAGACAGACTTAGGACAAGTTCTCTTCATTTGGCAAAGCAGACACTGCTGAAGTAGACTTTCTAGTCCTTATCTTTCCATATTTTTCCCCCACCTGTTGGCTGATGCCCACAATAGTCTCATAGAGATATTGCTTATGAAGCAGCTTATTTGGCTGTTCCCAGCAGAGGTGTTTTGTTATAAAATCCTCTTGTGTTATAATATTAATGAATAAGATCAGATATGTAGAAGGTCACGTTGATAAGGTTAGTAAAGGACATTGTTAAATGTCGGAAATGAAAAATGGGTGTCTGAAGAAGTGAGGGGATGAGTTCAGAAAAAGGAAGAAAGCTTACTAGAGGACAGTGTACCTGCTTTGTGGGCCTGTGAGCTGGTGTTGGTAGCATGGAGAGAGAGGACCATTGTGTTTCCAAAAGGCAAATGTCCTATTTTGTAATATGGTAGAAAAGTCCCAGCACTCCTGCGCTGGAAATCAATAAACATTTATTTGTTGGAATATCACATTTTATAGTTTTCTTTCTGTGGTGTGTGTGTGTGTGTCTGTATGAAAGTGAGAGTGTGTGAATTGTGTGTATGTGAGCATGTGGGATGTGCATGGGTGTGTGAGAGTGTGTTTGGATATGTGAGAGAGGGTTGCATGTGTGTGTTTGTGAGTATATGTATGGTATAAGTATGTGTATGTGAAAGGGAGAGTGTGTGATAGTGTATGTGTAACACATTTATTGAATTATTCTTTATCAATAAGAAAATCAGGAGTCAGATATTGGGCTAAGAACCTGGAAGATCAGAAAAGCAGGGGAGCACCTACCAGTGTCTTCCGACCTCTTCCGTTCCTTCCTCCGAAAGGGCCCAGACCCTCTTTAAGTCCTGTCTTACTACTTCCTCAGTCCTCCAAAACCTCTATGGTTCATTTTGGTCAAGTGGATAGCTGATCTTCTCATTCAAAACAAACTTCATATTCACAATGCAATCAAAGCGTTATGCAGCATATGTGGGTCTGTATGGGGTGGTATGTGTGGGGTGGTGTGCGAGTATGTGGCATTCTCTTAAGAATAACTTTAGATCTCTGAGTCTTGTCATCCTCAGGGTGAGGTATCACAGTGTGGTGAATAGGTTCTTACTGTTGTTCACAGTCTGGCTTGGCCAGGAGATAAAATAGACAGACAGGACTGAAGAGTGGAGGAGGACTGTGTCTCTGGCCTACTTTGGACAAGGTTGGGAGGAATCTTTCCTCTGGGCAGGCTCTTGGTAGGATTCTCTGAGCTACACTCCCATGTTTATTTGGAGAACAATGGAGAGTCAGAACTTAGTATGACACTTGTATGACAATTTGTTTTTAATATTTAACCTTTTAAGTAAGAAATCAAGGCTCTTGGTATCTGTTATAATCAGTTACCAGGAACCTTCCCTTCTAAGAAAAAAGCTAGTTTACATTTTAATATAGTTTGCATTAATTGTTTTGTTTTCATTTAACTACCAGAATTTGGAGGGCCGGGGACATATAAAACACATTTCAAACAGTCATCTGTTTGCCATCCGTGCTGAGGATCAGGTCACATATCTCTGGGATGAAAGCTTCCACTGTGACACAGAGGTGTTACTCCATCAAAAAAGCTTTTTTAAAAAGCTCTCTGTCCCACCCTGCATCACCCCCACCCCGTGTAGGTTGTGTGCATGTGTAGATCAGAGGACAGTTGGCAGTCCTTGGTGTCACCCTCCCATCCTCTTTGTTGCTGATGCTTACCCTGTCTAACTGGCTCAGGAGCTTCAGAAAATTCCTGTTTCCTTTCCCTCTTGCCATAGGAATATTGGGATTACAGATGTGCATTGCTATGCCTAGCTCTACATGGTTTCTGGACACCTGAACTCAGAGCCTCACCCTTGGACAACAAACACTTTAACCATGGAGCTGTCTCCCAGCCCCTGGTTCTCCTTGTTATAAACCTCACCCACCCCCATCATCACAAGGAAGCAGGAGTAGAGAAGCAACTATGGCTGGATGGTATGAACTGGATAACTTTGGAATAATCCTGAGGTGGTGGATATGTACTTGAGAAGTAGACAGAAGCCTGTTCAATTCCAAGGTGAATCATTTATTACCAGTCTTAGGAAATTCTTTAAGATCTTTAAGCTAGAGTGTATAAAATAAGGACACTACTTGCAAAACTGAAAAGAACATTATATATAGCATACCAGGTTGTTAGAAATTGCACTCCTTTGCTTGAAGCATAGGCAGAAATCTATATAGAATTAGCCTTCATTTGGAGAGCAATGTAGCATTCAGAATACGTTAGGTTATTTTGCAGAAACAACCTGGAAATAATTCTCCAAAGAAACAAAAATCCATAGGACATACAGACTTACGACAAGGAAGGTAATATAAAAATTGGCTCATGCAATTATAGAGAATGAGAAATTTCACCATATCAGAAGGGGCTCAGTCTAAGTTGAAAGGCCTGAGATGTTAATGTGGTGCTGGTACAAGTCTGATATCCTGAACACAATGAACACAGAGTTCTGATGCCAAAGGCAGGCAAGGTGCTCTGGCATCTCAGGCCTTCAGCCAATTGAACAGTCTCTGTCCACTTTGGGTAAAGGTAGTTCTATCTTACCCCTATTGATTCAAATGCCAACCTCTTCTGAAAACACTTCCATAGACATAGCCTCAAGTAATGTTTTACTGGTATCTTTTAATGTACTCCTATTGACACACAAATCATCACAAATCCCCAAATCTCAGTTGCTACAAAGATAAAAGCTTATTTTTTTCTCATGTTATGTGCCTAGTGTAGGCCAGTTGATTTCTTTTTCCTCTTCACTTCCTCTTCCAGTTGGATGGAAGCTGTAAATGTGCCACATCCATCAATCGTGATGCTGTGAAAAAGCTAATGTACTTTGGGCAGAGTTGGCTCTTTCATCCAAAGTAACACATATCCATTTGCCTATAATTTATTGGCTCAGTCATACTGAGAATGATATTGATGGGGGTGTGAAAGTATAATTCTTATTCCTTGGTGAACTAGTGCACATCCTGGTTGAATAGCAGATGCTAAAATTGAAGTTCCAGACCAGAATGATCTCCATCCTGGGGATCATGTATAGAGTTCTCAGGATATATATCTAATATATTAGGATGTTGTAGGAGACCCAAAATACAGTGCACATGTGCATACTCACTAGTGAATATCCATGAAACTCAAGTCTTATTTCTTTTAAAAATAAGCTGGTTGGTCCTGAAGGGTTGAAAGGAAGGATTAAAAAGAAATAACTCTGCCTTTTCTCTACATCTTACAACTCTCTCTTCACTATTTTTCTTGTTATATTTTTATTGAATTGTTCCATGGCCCTCTTATTTATAATTTACTAAGCAAGTGAATTGAGTTCTTTATATTTCTCCAAGGAAAAGAAAGAACTGGGCTGTTTTTTTTATTTGTTTATGTCTGTCCATTGATTTCTCAGTGGGTCAATGGTTCACAGTGGAAAACAGCATCACCACCTTTGACATGAGCTTTTCTGGGATGCACAAAAATGGATTTTGAGGCAAGAGTCAGCCCTTGATGACCTATTTTCTTTAGGTAGTACCTATGTACAGTCTCTAGTGAGCTTTTCATTGCTTTGTGAGACAATCATGCTTATATTTTCCCTGTAGTATAAAACAAAGCTATAAAAGAAATCACCAGGAATAAGGATTATAGGGGCATAGAAAGGCAAAGAAGTGGTGGAGCCTGTGAAGTGGAGCCTTCATACACTCCCACACAATCTATTTGATGGGAATATTTCTCCAGTCTTTACTAATCATATTTTATAATCCCAGGTGTGATATAAAATATGAATGAGCCCTAATCAGCTTCTTCTCTTATAGTACTGGAGAAAAGACTCAGTGCACATGCCAGCTACTGCTGGGCATTTAGTGAGGCTACACTGCAGAGTTGATTGGATAGCACCTACCATTTTGGATGTGGCCCAAGACACATCAAAGTCCAAGCCTATAGGCAACTCTGCGTGGGATCACTGTAGTCAAGGAGACTTCTCAGGCTGGAGTTGGCTCTGGACTCTGGCTTATTCTTCATTTCATAAACTGGAAAGAGAATTGAAGGAAATATTTTTTTTTTTTTTTTTTTAAAAAACACTTTTTATTTATTTATTTGCCTTGGTGTTTGCCTGGAACTGGAACTACAGACAGTTGTTAGCTGCCATGTGGGTGCTGGGAATCGAACCTGGGTCCTCCGGAAGAGCAGACGGTGCTCTTAACCGCTGAGCCATCTCTCCAGCCCCTGAAGGAAATATTTGGTAGTGTTAGTTACCTTCAGGAGTCAGGAACACCTTCAGGGGTCAGATGATAGTCTACATGGCTTTGTTCTGCCACACTTGTCTTTCTCTGTGTGCTTGAATGCCTGGGAGACAGGGAGGGCTGGTCCTGTGTCATGGCAGACACTGTCAGCACCGAGGACTCAAAGGATGGAAAGGCCCCTTGACTCTCTATGCTTGTGGACAGCTAGAATCACACTGAAATACCTTTTGACTTAATATTTCATTTTTTGTTAAAGTGAACATGTCTTTGGGAAAATCTAAATCTGAGAATAAATTGAACCAAAATTTATCTCCGAAGTTCTCAAGACTAGGACTATGAAGACATCAGCAGACTATGCATTCCAAGGGCTCATCCTGTTTCATAGATTATCCCTCTTTCTTGTATCTTCACATGTCAACAGGGCAGGGATTGCTATGGATTCTTTTGTGAGAGGACAATAATCTCATTTATCCTCCAAAGGCTCCACCTTCTAATACCATTACATTGTGGGTTAGGGCTGAGCATGAATTTTATGGGGCATAACTGGTTATTCAATCCATAGCAAGTATTTCATAAAAGCCTCCTACATACACTTTTTTATTTATTTTATTTATGGCTCTTTTTTTCTCTAACTGGAAGGAAATGACAGCCATATACTAAAAGTAGTCTCCTTCTGCCAACATGGCTTCCCGAGTGACTGCATAGAGGAGAGCCACCTCCTAAGGTCATTGGCTGTATAGTAATGTGGTGTTGAACCACATATGCATTTCTATTATGACAGAACTATTTTACAGTTTCAGCTCACTTGTTTTACAGTAGTTTGAGTTATGCTATACAGTATAAAACAAAGAATAGGCTGTGAAGTTAATTGAAAACTGACGAGCCAGGCAGCCCAGTTTCAATGTGAGTTCCAGGTGTACTGTTACCTAATGCTGTTGACAATGGCTAGTCACTTAAGTGCTCATATACTATGCGTTCACCCCCATAAAGTGCAGAAAATAGTCTTGTGTTCTTAAAAAGTCAAAGCACTTCATAAAGAAAGTGCACATTGCTACATTCTGGTTTTAGTTTTAATATGCTAGTACATGAAAGCTTTCAAGAGCTTGACTGAGAGGTGGAGGGAGCAGAGTGAGGTTCCTTGATGTTCTAGGATGGGAGGGAGGGAGGCATTTGAAACATGAAAGGGGCACAGCCTAGCAATGCAGAGTTTGAAGGTGCAGTCCATCAGCTCAGCTTTGTTCTGAACTGCCTGGAAGAGAGCAGTTGGTGCATATCCCACATTTCTAATAAGAGAAAAAAGCAGGAAGGGAATACAAGGTTTGCTGAACCAAATTTTTGGATAGCATAGAAAGCAATGAATTTTATTGTGACATTTTTGTATGTATGTAAAATTATATTTTGCTCTTCCTCTACCCTCCTCCATCTCCTTTTCTCCATCTTGCTGGTCTCCTTCTTCTCCCAAAAGAGTTACATATATTGCTGTCATCATGACATATATATTCTATTATTCTCTCTTGATCCCCCTTTTCCTTCCTTTTACCTTTCTTCCTTATCTCCTATAGTCCCCTATCTACTTCCATCACACACACACACACACACACACACACACACATACACGCACACGCACATGCACACGCACACACACATGTATTGATGGGCATCTGTCTAGTTCCATAACTTGGCTTTTATGACCATTGTAAACTTTGTATACTTCAGGTATGTATCCAACAGTTGGGTAGCTAAATCATATGGTAATTGTATTTTTAGTATTTTGAGGAATCGCCACATTTATATTAATAATGATACACCAGTTTACTTCCCACTAGCCATGTATAAGTGTACCTCTTTCTACATAGCTCTGCCAACCTTTGTTATCATTTGCTTACTCAGTGACAGCCCCTCTGACTGGTATGAAACTGAATATAAAGATTCATTACTTGTGTGTGTGTATACATGTGAGTGAGGGTATCTACAGAGGCTAGAGGAGGGCATTGACTTTCTTAGAGCTGCCATATGGATATGGGGTAAAAACTTGGGTCACCCAGAAGAGCAGCAAATATTCTTAACTGATGTACTATCTCCCTAGCCATGAAATTGAATGCTAAAGCAGTTTTAATTTGCATTTCCCTGATGTGGAAGGTCATTGTAGACTTTTTCTAATATTTACTGGATTATTCTTTCTTGCTTTAAAAATTTCTATTCAATTAATTAGTCCATTTATTGACAGGTTTGTTTGGTTTTGGCTATTTTTTTAAGTTCTAGGTTCTATATGTTAATCCTATGACAGATGCATAGTTGAGTTGCCAATGCTGTTGCTTCTGTGAGCTGTGAAGAAGCACTGTACTTTCCTGCATTTCCATTTTCAGGTCTTGGAATTATTTTCTATGATATTAGAGCCCTTTCAAAAACTCCTTACCTGTTCTTGTATTCTGAAATGTTTTACTTGAGAAGTTTCATCATTTCTAGTCTTATAATAAGGCCTTCTACTCATCTTTGAAATGATTTTATATGTAGGATGTGATATATGGATTTAGCTTTATCTTATGCAGATGGAGAGTCAACACTCTTCATTCGAGGGGCTATATGTTTTTGACACCTTTGTGTCATTGATTTGTTTCTGAGTACTTTCTACTATGTCACTGTTTTCCTGTTCCTTTGCATCAGTACCATCCTATTTTGTTACTATGGATGTGTAATTTAGGATGAGATTGGGCATTAGTCTTTTTATCTATGATTGTATATTGGGTGTCTTTTGTGCTTATATATGAGTTTTAGGGATGTTTTGTCTTGATCTGTGAAAAATGCTGTTGTATTTAGAGAGTGATTCAACTGAATATGTAGGATGCTTTTGTAATATAGTAATAACCATAATATTAGTTCTATCAGTCTATGAGTATGGGAGGCCTTTCCATCTTCTCATGTTGTCTTCAGTGCATTAATGTTTTCATTGTAGAAGTCTTACCTCCTTGGTTAGATTTATTTATATATTTACATAACTTTTGAAGATGTTGTAAATAGATTTTTTCCTAGATTTTCTTTAAAAAGTTTATTATTGGTATGTAATCTGTTTAGTTCTGTTTATTGATTTTGTAGCCTGATCCTTTCCTGAAATTATCAGATCCAAGGATTTCATTGGGGAGGTTTTAAGGATCATGTAAGCATAAGATCATGTTACCTTAGAACTGGTATAATTTGATTTCTTTTCTTCTTTATGTCTTTTCTTTTTCTCTTGTCTTACTTTTCTAGCTAAGGCTTTAAATCTTACACTGAGTAAGAAAGCAGAGATTGGGCAGTCTTCTTATTTCTGATTTTACATAAAATACCTGTAGTTTTTTTCCATTTAGTATAATGTTGGCTATAGACTCATCATATAAAGTCTTTATTTTGTTGAAGTATGATCCTTCTATTCCTAGTTTCTATGGGGGCTTTTCATCATAGAACGGGGGTTGGAATTTTTTTCAGATGCTTTTAGTGTATCTTACTGAGATGACCATGTAGATTTTTCCATTGAGTTACCTATATTTTATATTACTTATTGTTTTATATATGTTGAATCATTTTTGCATCTCTGGAATGAAAATTATTTGGCCATGGTTCATTACCTTAATATATTTTTGATTTGATTTGCAATTAATTTTTTAACAAATTTTTGTCTCTATTTTTATGAAGGAAATTGGTTTATAATTTTCTTTTCTTTTTTTTTGTATGTTCTTATCTGGTTTGGTATTGGTGTGATGCCAGTTTTAAAGAATGAGTTTGTAGTGTTCCTTTAAGTTTTTAGAGGTTGAAGACCTTGGCTCTTGGTGCTTCTTTAATGGTTTGGTGAAAACCAGCAGTGAATTAATCTAGCCCTGACTTTTCCTTCCTAAAGACTCTCAGTTACCACTTCAATATTATTTCTTGTTTTGAGTTTGTTTAATTTTTTTATATTTTTTAATTTAATTGTGGTAGGTCATGTGTGCATAGAAATTAACACATATCTTATAGATTTTTCCATCTTGAAATTTAAGTTGTAAAAGTATTCCATAATTGTTATTGTCTGCATTTCATTGGAGTTTATAGTGCCTCTTTATTGTTATTATTTTGAATGTTTTCATTTCTTTTGATTTGGCAAGAAGGCATGTAGGCATGTTTATGAGATTTGAATTTTTGAAGAGCTGATTTTTGAGTCTACATACTGTCTTTTTAGTCACTTTTTATTGATTTCTATCACAATCTTCATTATTTCTTGTGGCTGGCTGCTTCAGGGTTTGACTGCTTCTTGTTTTGCTAAGACCTCAAAGTTATTTGTTTGAAATCTTATATTTTAATGCAAGCACTCATAGTTATAAACTTTTCAGTTAGAATTGTCTTCGCTAAAGCTTCTGGCAAAATTGCAATCATTTTTATTTGATTATAGAAATTTTAAAATTTTCTTCCTGATTTCTTCAGTGACCTACTACTGTGCATTCAAGTGGGTAGTTCAGACTCCAAGCATTTGTGTATTTTCTGTGGTTTTCTCCTCTTGATTTCTGGTTTTGTTATATCATTATCTTATCTTTTTGTACTTGTTAAAGACTTGCTTTGAGGAATAGAATTTCTCAAGTTTCAAGAGGGTCTGCTGTGGTCTAGCTGCATCCTGGGTTCAGGTCCTGAGACAGAAAAGGGGTATCGGCATGAAGAAAAGAATTGTCAGAACACTAGATGAGTTCATACAAGTGGCTGGCTCCAGATAGCTCTAGCTATCTGTATGTATACATTGGGGAAAAAAGCATGTTTTTCTATATTTAACAAACTAGGTTTTTTTCATCCTCCATCATTAACCTCTAGCAAAAACAAATATGTCAAACATGTTTCCTTCCAACTTTTACATCAAAACAACTTTAAACAAAAAGTAATACTTAGAGTTTTGTTAGTTTGGCCAAATATCGAGCCAGGTACATCCTGTCTTAACAAAATGCAAAGGTGATTGACATAGGCATACATTTTCAAGAACAGCAATCTTGTCCAAAACATATTTACAGAAATAGAGGTGATCTGCTTCAGATCCTATCAGCACTGAATTAGAACAACTCCTGGGTCTAAAGTGTCAGGTTGCATCCCCAGACAAGAAACCTGAGAAGCATGAACTCTCAAAGAGTTTTAGGGAAAAATATTTAAGAAAAAATTGGGCTTCCAAGAATGTCAATGCATGATTGACAAAATGACACTAAAACCACCAAGAGAATCACCAATCATTATAAAAGAGAAGAGAGTGTGCAGGCTGCACAGTCCCAACAGTATTCTGTACTGTCCCTAGTCCACTTGTCCCTGTCAAATGAGACTGTGACCATGGGCTTTGCCTCATTAGAGAACCATTGGACAAGCACTCATATACTGGTTCAAAACTAGGTCACATAGCTCCCAACAAGGGTCCATGATCACAATAGCTATTGTGTAAACATTTCCTGGGAAAATGAACAAACATCTATTCATCCATGACAGACTAAAAAGATGTTTCTACCCAGGTTTGATATGGTGAAGTAAAGAGTTTAATTATGGTTACTTTTATAAGAATATAGGTAAAGGTTACTTACAGGAGCATGGGTGAGAAGCTATAATGGCTATTCTTGGATGTCAACTTGACTACTTCTATAATTAACTAAAATGCAAAGATGGAGGGGTATATTGAGAAGGAATTTTGGTGAATTGAATTGGGAAGATTCACTTCTATTCTGGATCTTTTAGGAGGGATGACCCACCTGTAATCTGGGCCATGGCTTCTCATACAATGTATTTACATTTTTTTTTATCTTTTTGATGATTGTTTCCTCTAATAAGTAGTGGCCTTCTTTATCCATCCTGTGTTAATTTTGGTTGAAGTCTGCATTAGCAAATAGAAGAGTAGCTGCAGTAGTTTCCTTTTGGCTTCTGCTCACTTGATAGATTTATTGGCATGGAAACAAATGTTAACATTAAAAAGAATGTTTGGGTTAAAATCAGGGTGTGCATCTGGGTATGAAATATCTGAAAAAGTAAAAGGGAAGATAGGGATCTTGGAAAAACAAAAAGTCAGTCTCCATAGGCTCCAGCTGACTCCCACAAGGTACTCCCCCCCCCATCAACATGTAGTAGGTATCATTGCCCTTTCTTCCTTATACATATCAACAGTAGTTGCATGTTTACATGTGTTCTTGTATGTGATGTAGTTAGTTGTAACAGACTGAATCATGAGTAAGGATTGCTTCTAAGAAAGCCCTTTACTCTAGGAAGCAAACCACTTCCAGCCATGGTAAGGACTACCAAAAGGTAGATAAATGTCAGACTAAGAATCTTATGTCCAAATGCTAGAGGCAGACCTTTGATATTGCCTCTTGGCTCAGTCTGCCATCCTCTGGGGTGGGTGTATTTACTTTCTGCTTTTCCTTTCTCACCTGATAAAGTGAACCTTGACTACACACACAGACTCTACCTGTGCCCTGGCATAAATTCTTCAGAAGTACAAGAGTCAAGGCTGCTTCTGTGGCTGGGGTCAAGAGAGCCTGTAGTTCTTTGTCTAGTGGTGAGGGGTGGGGTCCCATGAGATTTCCTCCTTCCATGTTAGAGTGCCTATTGGTGTTGTCCTTGCTGAAGTCTTGTTTAGGAAACCAATTCATTGAGACTTCATGCATGCATCCCGCCAACATTTCTAGGAGACTAGAGTCTCATAGCAAGTATCCTGTTTCTATGGTGTTCTTACTAACATCTTCCATGATGTTCTCTGAGCTATAGGTGTAGGAGTTGTGATGTAGATGCTCAGCTGGGGATGGGTACCACACAATCACTTTTTTTTTAATCTGTTGTGGTTTTCTGTATTGCTGTTCATTTTTGATGAGGGATGGGAGCTTCACTTATCTGGGGGAATAAGGATAAATATTTAGCATGTAGTTGGGAACTATGCTGCTTTAGTAAAGTGTCGGTTGTAGGCTATCCTCCAAGATCCATGATCTCACCTGCCCCAGGTAGTTTGCTAGGTTTCCAGTACCAGGCACAACTTCCCTCTTGCTGAGCAGGCCTTAAGTCCAATTAAAGGGCCCTTGGTTATTGCAGAAATATGTGTACTCCCACTTCATGCTTAGGGTTATCTTGTCAGGATGGTAATTTTAGTGCATAGATGTCAAAGCTGGGTAGGACTGTTGGTTAATCTCTCCCATGGAAGCTTACATGGCACTTTCTGGTACCATGAAGCTAATCTCCAGGGAAGAAGTTTTCAGATCAGATCCAGCTCAGATATTTTGGACCCTGTGTCCTCAGTGCATGGTGTCTTCAGCAATAGGGATGTACCTTTAACCTCTTGGAGATAACCAAGGGCAACAGAAATAGCCGATAATGTTTTAGGAATCTCTTACACTCTGCTGACCAATAATTTAAAAACATGATTCTGATGCCAGGTTATTTTTTGTTGTTATTAGATAGTTTAGGATCTTGGAGAAAACATTGTCAAACCAGGCAGAAAATTTTCAATTACATTCTATTTTTATATGTATTATGTGTAATTAATATTATATGTATGTATATAATTTTAGGTACATAGATATGACTTCAGATATCCTTAATATTATTTTTTTCCTCTTTCTACTTATGTATTGATTCCAGACTCATTTTTCTAATTAAATTCCCTACCCGTTTTGTCCATTTTCCCCTTCAATTCACTAGTACCCTTCTATTCTTCTTTCTATCACTCTTCCTTCCCCATGGTCCTAAAGATCTGCTGTTATTCCAGATTGTGTTCTCACATCTGAAATTCTGGAGCTCGGGGCCACAGATGAGAGGAAATATGTAATGTTTATCTTTCTGGGTCTGGTTTACCTCACTCAATACGCCATTTTTGTGTTCTACCCATTTACCCATAAATTTTATTTTTCTTTATAGCATTCCATAGTGCACATGTACTACAGTTTCATTATCCATTCCTCAGTTAAAAAATATCTGTTGTTTCTGTTTCCTAGGTATTATGAATTAATGAACATAGCTAAGCAAATACCTGTGGATTAGAATGTCAAATCCTCTTGATATATGCCAAAGAGTGGTATAGCTGAGTCATATGGTAGAACTGACTTCTTCTCCTGTGAGTCAACAGTGAATCATTTTCTTCTCCTGATACTTCTTCACTTTTAATCCATCATCTTACCTGGAACTAGGAATGTGAGATTCTTTCAGGAAGGTGACGATAAGACAAAAAAAAACCTCATTTCTTAATTATGAGGTGCTTGAAATAGACAATGTCACATGCCAAAAGGATCACAGAACATTAAAAAGTCTCCATCTTCAAACATCTCTGGCTAATTGTCCAATATTGTGCTATATAATTATATTATAGTAGCTTCTCTGACTTACACAACATCTAAACTCACCCACAGGAAAAGGAAAAATATTAGGAATATCTCTGTGACTACCACCCTTCCCTTAACCTAAGGGGATTTTCTGCAAATCTGTAGGGTTTTTCTGAGGCAGAAACTACAGGGATCCCATTTCCTGGTCTCCAGAGGATGTGTGTGTGTGGCAAGGTCAGGTGTTACAGTGTCTTGTGGAAGAGTTTATTTCCCTAAATTGGCTCCCACATGTGTAGGCAAGCCTGATCTAGTAGGATGACAATAGATTTTACCTAAGGTGAGTCATGAATATATATTGGATACAAGCTATCTTTTCCTTTTATTTACCATGCAAATTAAACTTTACCTTTTTGGATTCCTTTTTAGGAGATTTTATTTAAATTTTATTCTAAGAGCATAGTAGTTTTCATGACACTGTAAGAAGTTAAACAGAGAGGCCCTATATATATAGCATGCATCTGCTCTCCCCCAGTGATATTATCTGGCATGACTATAGTTCAATACAGCAATCTGGAAAGTGATGTTGTTGCAGCTCATTGACTCTGCTCAGACCTCACCAGACTCTGGAGCACTCAGCTGCATTAGGTTAGGGGAACGGGAATGACATTCTTTGAAACCTTGTCTCACATGCAGCTGGAGATAACCACTGGAGTCCAGGTACAGGGCAGCTGCATCACAAAAATTTGCTCCTGTCTTTATTTTTTCATAGCTATAGTTATTCACCCTTTTACTTATTCTTGTCCTCTGCAATTTGGAGAGTCTTAAGTTTTAACCTCTGCCTGGGTTTTGCTGTTCTTTCTTTCTTGTGTAATTAAGTCTATCATTTCTCATCTCAAAAATAATAACATTAATTATTTTTTTCTTGTAGTGCTAGGAGTCAAATTCAGTGTTTGGTCATTCTAGGCAAGTGCCTTTCTAGCTAAACTTTACCCTGGGGATTTTTCTTTTCTTTATTTTTTTTTCTTTTATTGAAAGTAGATTTTTTTTAAACGTAATAGATCTTGATTACCATTTCTCCTCCCTCTACTGTTCCTCCCATTTGGATCCACCTCATTGCTATCTCTCATTAAAAACAGGCTTATAAGGGATAGTAACATATTATAATGTCATAAGGTAAAACAAAAACCAAACATATCAGAATAGAGAAACACAAATAGAATGAAAAGCTCAAAAAGTGGCACAAAACCAGCTATAGATGCAAAGACCCACTTGTTTGCATACTTAGGAATCCCTTCAAAACATAAAAGTGAAAGCCAAAGGTCCTGTAGCATAAAAAAGGAGGAAAAAAGTAAATAAAAAAGATGAAATTAACAAGAAGGAAAGAAAGAACCCTGACATAATAGTATAAGACCAAAACAAAAAAAAATCTCCAAAGATGCCCTTTCTTTTGCCCATTTAGTGCTGGGCATGCAGGCTACCCTTAAGAATTGTTTGTTTCCTCAGAGATAATCCCTTGGAGGAAATTAAATTTTTCTTTGCAAGTAGTTATTAATTGGAGATAGCTTCTGGGTTAAGTGTGAGGGTAGGTATCTTCTTTCAGCTCTGGCCCCATCTGGTACAGGCCCATACATAAACTTATGATATTGTATAGATTCAGTGAGATAATATCTGAAGTGTCATTGAGCATTCTAGACAACTAAGCCCTGAAGTAACTTCCACGTGTATTACCCTACTTGAGTTCTGTTATCATGTGATAGCTTTTGATGCTCCATTTTACCACAGAGAAATTAAACTTCAGATATTTGCTTCAGTGGGTCACATGTCAAACCTTGGATAGAATTGAGTTTTATTGAAAACCAAATACCTGGAGCCTGTTGTTCTGTCAGAGAGACAACCCACCAATCTGTTATCTCAGTATTATTCAGAGAAGGAAGGTTGATTAATTTGGCCAATATACTGCTGCATGTACATAGATACACACAGATATGCACACCTACAGCAACCTATATCAAAGTTATTTCTTAGATTTCAAAAAGTCACTTAATAATTCCTTATACTTTAAATGTCAGCAATATTATCATTAAGATATGCTACAGATACCAGATCAGGGCTGTCTCTGACTTTTCTGCATGTTTTTGGGACCCCTTTCCTCCTACTGGGTTTCCTCCTCCAGCCTTGACATGAGGCGATGTGCCTGCTTTTACTATAACTTGAGATGCCATGTTTGGTATCCCTGGGAGACCTGCCCTTTTCTGAAGAGAAAAGAGGAGGAATGGAGCTGAGGAAGAGGGGCTTGGAGGAGAGGAGGGAGGGGAAACAGTGGTCAAGATGTAAATATGAGAGAAAAATAAATAATAAAAATGTTAAAAAAGTTGAAGAGGTACGATGCGGGTAATCCTGTATTACTTTTCTGTTGCTGTGATAAAAATACACCAGCCAACAGAATGCAGTTAGGTAGGAAAGGGTTTATTTTAGTTTACAGTTCCTGAGGGAGGGTATACGACCTTACAGTTTGAAGCCCACAGCAGGAGGAGCAGAAAAAAGCTGAGTGATCAAATCTCACTCACACCGGGGAGGAAAGAACGAGAACAGGAAGTCTGACTAGGTTTTAAACCTCCAAGCTCACCCACCCCAGTGACCCACTTCCTCTAGCAAAGCTCTACCCCCAAGGGTCTCACAGCCTTTCCAAACAGCACTCGTGACTGATGGATGAAGTGTGTAAAACCATGTACCAATGGGAGATATTTCTCATTCACACCACAAAGTCCCATGGTACAGTTTTCTCTTGTCAGGAGGTGGAGTTGAATTTTAATACATTTTGATTCGAACTCGGGTGGTTTAGTCAATTAACTAAAAATTGGAATTTGGTTGAGAAGCACTATAGACAATGTTGTGTCCATGTTTAGGAATTCCCAATGACCACCACGGAGTTGGACACACTGTAGCATGCATGAGAGTTTTGTTGTTACATACAGGTTCCAATGAACCCAGGTTGATAGCTTCGTTCTGGTGCAACAGAAAGCTAAGGACCCCTCAGTCCCAACAGGGGCTTTAAAGAAAATATACTTAACCAAGGTGCAACACCTTGGCATTCCGGGATTGGGCAAAGGGGTGCAAATACAGTAGCTGTTAGCTGAACCTTCTGGTGCAAACCCAACTTTTGAACCTATTAGCTGTCAGGTGCACTTGCAGACCTGGGCCATGCCCTCAGGTACCAAATGTACAGATGAATCCAGGTCCTCAGAGACAATTGTTTAAATTACGCAAAATTTAGAGAGACAAAGTGCAGGGTAGAAATTAGGGATTTGTTGTTTCTAGAATAACTCTGACTAAAAAGAAAGCAGAGAAGGTGAGGAGTGTCTCAGTGCTTCTTGCTCTCTGCTCACTGTTGGCTTCTCCATGCCTCCTCACCCTCCTCTTCTTCCTGTCCTTGACTTGCTGCACCACACACTTGTCTTCCTTTGTCGATGTTCTCTTGTCCTTCCCTCTCCCAGCAGGGTGTTGCTCTCTTCTTCCTCACTGTGTCCTGCTTCCCTTTCGCTAGGCCTTCTCATCAAATGAGGTTTTTACTCACTTAGTACAGATTTTCTTAGGTATTCTGAGATCTCATAATGCCAAGAAAGAAATAGACACAGACACTTGGAGAGGTAGATGGAGAAGGGAGGGGAGAAGAGGGAGGGAGGAGAGAGAGAGAGAGAGAGAGAGAGAGAGAGAGAGAGAGAGAGAGAGAGAGGAGAATGTGAGTAGGTTTTATTATTAAAGCACATTCTGTAGTCAGACTTAAAATGCTGGAAATCAATATATAGAAGAACAACATGGTGAATGCAGGAGGTTTATGTGGTGGGACATGTTTTTATTCCTGTCTTGAGTCACTGGCAGCATATTAATTAGTGCCCAGAAATGTCAGACCAAAAAGAGACTCAGACTTTAGACTCCACTCAGACCCCTTCCTTTGGAACATTACAGATGTGAATATTCCCTAATAGCTATTAGTGGGCTTGATGATGTCATGGTGCTATTAGGCAAAGACTCCAAGCATGCTACATTGAGTGGATAATTATCTCTATATGTGGCTCTTAATATTCGATGTAAAAGGCAATACTTTAGACTTGTGGGTTTCTTGTCTGCATTTCTTGAGGTGTATAGGTTGGAAAACAGGATTTATGTTTTATTTGTTGGTTTACTGATCCCTTAGTAGGTTCTTTTCACTCTTGGCTTACCCTGTTTGTACACTGGGGTAGCCATAACACATTGGAAATTTCAGTCCCTGAGCATTAGTTGACATCATATAGCTAAAACATAGTTGCTCTGGGGAAAGGAACAAAGGCGGTGTGTGCAGTGCCCATCAGCTTTGCTCAGCTGCAACATTATGACTCTCCTTGAAAGAGGTAGAAACACACATTTCATTTCAACCTTTGCCACTGCTCTTATGACAGTTTAATGGTAAATCTTTCAATGGTTTGTTTAATGCTCCAGGCTTATCTGTGGAAGGGTACTAAACAAATCCTGATGTGAAAGATTGGATCTGGGAGAGAGGGTGTGGGAGAAGGAGGGAGGGAGGGAAGAAGGGAGGGGAGGGTATGGGAGAGAGAGAGAGAGAGAGAGAGACAGAGAGAGAGAGAGACAGACAGAGAGACAGAGAGAGGGAGAGGGAGAGGGAGAGGGAGAGACAGAGAGACAGAGAGACAGAGAGAGAGACTCATTGTATTATGCAAGAGCATATGCCACAGTGGATGTAGCTTGAAATGTTCTCTGATGGGTGGGATGCAGGGTTTGCATCTTTGAATCCTATCACTTTGCTGCAGGCATTAGTGGTTGACAGTGAGAGTCATCAGCCTGAATCTCTAACTGGGTGTGTAGCTAACAACTTGAGATTTCTGAGCGAGTAACGCTTCTGAAGCATGAAGACAATCTATCTGCTCCCAAATTATAGATCACAGGTTCCTGCTCAAAGATTTACTTATAGATCCAATGCTCTAGAAAATACCTGAGTGTTTCCTTAGGGCCCTGAAAGAAATATCTTCCTATGGGCATAAAATTAAATTGCAGAATTTAATCTACTGGTTTTATTTTAGACTACGCCTACCAGTAAAGACAACAAGTCACTAGTTCTGAGAAAAGGCTGGGAATTAGTGCATTAAACCAAAATATTAAGAAGCAAATTCGTACCTTTACCCTACATTAAAGAGATCGTCATCTTCAGGGTTAGGAAAGCAAGAAAGGAATTAGGGTATGAGATTCCCAAAGTAATTGCTTTAGAGATTAGTTCGGGTGCAGTTTACATTTCTGGGTCCTATAGGGAGCTATCCTAATCTAACAACAAGAAGGCATGATGACATGTCATTCTTCTGTTGCTGTGATAAAATGCCATGGCTGAGGCAACTTAAAGAAGAAAGTTTCTTTTGGCTTACTGTTCCAGAGGGATGAGTCCATCACAGTGAGAGGCATGGCAGATGGAGCAAGAAGCCGAGATCTTACATCATCAACTGCAAGCAAGAGGCAGAAGGAAAAAAATAAATGCAGGACATACTTCCTCCAGCAAGGCTGGACTTAACCTCCCTAAACCATGCCACCAAGTGTTCAAATGCCCATGCCTATGGATGAGGAGGGGGGCATTTCTCTATTTGAACTGCCACATGATGGCATCTCTTTTAGCATGTTATAGAAAAGGGCAGTGGCTGGAGGAGGATGTTGGCATATGTAAAGAGGAGAGGGTAACTCTCTTCTTAATTCATTTTTGGCTAAGTTAAACTTCAGGACATCTGCACTGCTTCCAATATGGCAGATATGAGCCCCATGTAACTGTTTAACATATGAACCAAGACCAATGCAATGCACACACTGGGTTTTAATTTTTACTTAGACTTTATAAGCCACCATGGTTACTAACTACCATCTGAGATAGAACCCGGGTTAGGTATGATGTTGTTTGTTTAAGACTAAGATGTAATGGATTAATGTTATTGTCAGTAAGGAGTTAAAAATCAGAGCATCCAAGTGTATTCATTACTATTATTATCAATAAATACCCAACCAGAAGCAACTTAAGTGAGAAAGGCTCCATTTTGGCTCACAGTTTGAAGGTAGAGTCCATCATGGTGGGGAAGACATCATGACAGTAGGAATTGGGAGGGGGTTACAGGTGTGGCAGTAGGAATATGAGGCAGCTGTCCCCAGCCAAACAGCAGAAAGAGATAAATTCTTGTACTCAGCTAGCCTTTTGTTTCTATATTCTCAAATGCTGGTCCATAAGATGGTGCTGCCCACATTCAGAGTATGGTGTTCTTCTTTAGTCTTCTTTGAAAATATCCTCATAACTATTCCCAGAAGGGTTGATGTCAACTAGGTGATTCTATATCACATGACAATGAAGATTCACAATGACAATGATAAGAATGGCTACAGTGGAGAAAAATTAAGTAGAAGGAAAAGAAACATCCTGGTTCTCCAATAAAAGGGCCATTTAATTGAAGAGAGCAGTGTTACAGGAGTTTTTGAGAATTAGTCTCCTGTATAGACATTAAAATAGCAATCATTTGATTTTAAATCAACATGTCCAGAATACTGGTGAAAATTATTTAAATTAATTTATGGGTAATAAAGACTGATTAGAACATACATATATATATATACATATATATATAATTACATATATAGTGTAGTTGCCACACAGGTGAATATGCTGCAAAAATTATGGTCATTTCTGAACCGCTACTTTTTCTGCTGTTTCCAACTGACCATGACCATGCCAAAAAGCATCATTATAAACAGGTGCTAACTGATATGGAGATCATTTGGCATGGTCTAGATAGGATGTTGATAATGAAGCCATTCACTTATGTCTAGATTTAAAACAATTTCAAACAATCGTTCACTATTTTGCTCTACTTTCAAGAACATAAACTTACTTCACTTATACCATCAGTACAATTGTACTTGTGGTAAGAAATATTCCATTGAATTCTTGTGCTTGTAATGTGGGAAAATGTCATGTTTTTAGTTTCTATCAGTGTGAAATAAAATTTAATTCTGGATTTCTTGGAAAAAAAAAAGAACGACTAGAGAAGTAATTTCTTATAACCTTAAATCACCAAAACAATGGTTGGATAATGATACAGAGGAGGGCATGGGGCCGGATGATAAAGTCATGGGGGTGGTGGTGATAGAGGTATAGACCAGAGGTGTGTTGAGATGTTAGTCTGATGGTAGATGTATCAGTTGAGTTTTGAAAAAAGGAGGCAGCAGTGGTGACTCCAAGCAGGAGAATGCATCCTAGTATCCTGGCCTGTGTGTGGAACACGGAATAAAGGTGAAAAATGGCACCAGCTCAAGAGTGTGACAGGAAAAAAAGTTTAAGCCATGGCAACCAAATACCTGTGCTTTCATCCCAATAGGAAGCTTCTCCCGCTATGTGTCTGTGAATCTAGTTGAAATTTGGGTATGATATTAGCAAAGAGAAAACCGACTTTTTGGAGTATAAAATGAGCAGTGTGGTCATAGGTTTCCCCTCAATTGGAGCTTGCAATTGTATAGAATCGAGTAATATTTTATTGAACACAATGAAAATACAATTACCATATAGGAATATTTGTTGTTCACTGCCTTCCCTATTTTTTCTTTTGTCAAAGGAATAGTTTACATTTGGGAAGTATCTTTTTGAGTGCCTCCCATGGTAGGAGATGCTTTTGCTTTTTCTCACTGAAAACCAAAGTGGGGTGGAATATTTGGAGAATTGTAGACAGCTAGAAGACCCAAGAGAGCACAGGCCTGATCTACTCCATTTATGTAAGTTTGCTTCTGGTAAGGTTTCTGATAAGAACCATTGGTATCTTGTAAGGAAGACTTAATTCTACATGGTAAGTTTCTGCATTAAAACCTGCAATTACATGGACTTTACCAACTTGTATAGTGACAAGTGGTACATTCTCATGCATGTGTATTGTCTTAATGCCCATTAGTACATGGTTAGTTTGTTCTGAATTGTATTTGAGTTTGAATCTGTGCTCTATCAATAACTAGTAATGTACCTTTGGCAAGACACTGTCCTCTTTAGATTTGTACTTCCTAATCTATAAAATAATATTGCTAGTTGCGTTTTTAGCATGAGATTATGAGTTTCTATAAAGTATGCAAAATGGATCTATACATAGTAAACATTGTTATTCTGTTATTTTGAGAATTATGTTTTATAAATACCATAATAATATGTAATTAATATTAAAATATTATATGTAATAAAATGCAGCTTTAAATTAGCAAGTATAAGAACAGTTCCATTGACAGTCTCCTTTTGACCCTATGGGTACTGTACATGATGATAGGGTATAGATTGGAGTGTATGCTGAGCTCTTGGAAGTCTTGGCCACTGTGTTCATGGACAGTGAGTCATGAAGTCATAAAATATTTTATGGGAAACCCTATTAAAACTTCAAGCTTTCTCTAATACTGATTAAGAACAGTTTAAATCATTCATATTTTATTAGGAAATGCCAGTGGTTATGAGTTAATCAATTTTGAATTGATTCTATTTGTGTAAAATTGACATTTTAAAAAGTGAATTTATTGCTCACAGTTACTTATTCCAATATGAAATTATCACAACATGAGTAGTAAGTTCACTCTGGTGGAATCTATATCAATAACCATTTATTGCAAATTGACATCTTAATAGTATCTTATAAGATCAAATAAAAAGGTCTAGTGGATGCTGACCACTTTGCAGGGCCTTGGAGAGGGAGAAGGAAATAGTAACTGTGAATGATGTATAGTAAACATGTATCTTTGGTCTTTTGTTAACTGGGCACAATCTACCTTATAAGTCTTAGTGGGAGGCAGAGTCTTCCTACAAAAGAAGGTGGCAGGTAGTAGGCTGAAAGGCCAGGAATTTCCAGGCTTCTCTTACTCTGAGGCTCCACCTGTCAGGATCCTGCCTTTGAATCATTGCTGAAGGAAGCACAGAGCTTGGCTCAATGCAGAATCCATATGGCAGCAGACGCAGAGCTCTGGGCAGAAAGCCAGAGGCAGGCACAGTTCAAGGAGGCCACATTGTCAATTACATTTTTGCAATGTCCCAGACCTACTTCATTTTTCTAATTAATTTGTATTCTCATTCTTCCAAATGCTGTTTTATAATTATTTTTGGCATTCTTCAGTCTTCTATTATCTTTTCCTTATAGCTTACTCTTAGTTAATAGCTGTGCTGCTTATTTTATTGAGACATATTAACACATAACAAAGAGAGACCTCCATGCCTACCTTTTTAAGAACTACAACTGACCCCAATTTTGTTCACTTACTTGACATCTGCTCTGGTTTACCTTTCTGTTGTGATAAAACACTTACCAGAAGTAACTTGGAGCAGAAGGGGGATTTATCTGGTTCACAGGTTATAGCCCTTCATGGAGAGAAGTCAAGGTACAAGCCCAAGGCAGGAACCTGGAGGTAGGAACTGAAGCTGAGATGGCAAAATGCTGCTACTACAGAATAACCAGGCTACAATCCACAGCACCAGAGAAGCTAGGTAACAAGAAGGACCCTGAGAGGGATTTCCTTGGGAAGGGAAAATAGATGAGATCTTCTAGGTAAACTGAGGGCAGGGGAGGAGGGAGGACCTTGGAGGACAGGAGCATGAAGGATCATGATGGTCAAATGTGGGAGGAATGGAGAAGGGTAGCAGGGAAGGAGATATCTTGATCGTGGAGGCCATTATGAGGTTAGGGAGAAACCTGGTGCCAGGGAAACCTCCAGAAATCCACAAGGATGACCCCAGCTAAGACTCTTAGAAATAGTGGAGCGGGTGCCTAAAACACAGATTCTAGTTGATATTTAATGAGAACTCAGAGTCAGATATTGGGGAAAAGCTGGAATATCAGAGAGAGGAAACAGACCGCAGGCAAATCTCTCCCAGCCAACTTCTCAGGGTAAAAATTCTCTTCCAGATTTCTCAGCCTGGCTCTTGCTTCTACAGAATACCACAATGTCTTCCTATACTTGCCTTAAATATCTTCTTTACCCAGTTGTTTCACTTCCAGGTTCAACTCTGCATCATAATCCTAGAGTTAGGATTAAAGGTGTGAGCTACTACTATTTGGTAGTTAGGCCTTGAACTCACAGAAACACAGCAAGATCTCTCTCTGGAGTTATGGGATTAAAATTATGTGATCACTACTCCATCTTTCCTATGCTGGGATTAAAGGCATGAGTTACTACTCTCTGACCCTCTTGGCTTGACTGTAGCTGGATCTGTTCTCTGATATTCCGGGCTGATTTTATTAAATATAAAATATATCATAATAGATGCCTGAACTAGCCTTCTCCTTTAATCAGAGTGGTGACCATGACTGTAATCATAGAGCCTTCATCCAGTAACTCATGAAATCGAATGCAGATATCCACAGCCAGGCACTTAGATGAACTGACCAGAGCTTGTGGGAACTGAACTCATGAACTCTAGGACAGATAGGGATCCTGCATGGGACTGACCTAGGCCCATTGTATGTGGGACACTTGTGTAGTTTGGTCTGTTTGTGGGGCTCCAGCAGTAGGACCAGGATCTGTCCCCTGAACATGAGCTGGCTTTTTGGAACCCATTCCCTATGGTAAGATACCTCCCTTGCTCAGCCTTGATGAAGGGAGGAGGAGCCTGGTCCTGCCTCAACTTGATATACCATACTTTATTACCTCCCATGGGAGGAAAAGGTGCTTTCGGAGGAGTGGATGAGGGTGTGTGTGTAAAAAAGAAGTGGGGGGAAGAAACAGGAGGAGAAAAGGGAGGTGAAATTATGGTTAGGTTATGGTTGGGTTGGTATGTAAAATAAATTTTAAAAATTAATTAAAAAATGCTACTTACTGACTGACTTTTCTGTGGTTTGTTCAGCTGCTTTTCTTATACAACTCAGGCTACCAGCATAGGGATAGCACCATCTACAGTGAGCTTGAACCTTCCTATAGTTTCTGAATTAGCAATTAATAAAATGTTCACAGAAATGCCCTTAGGGCACTCTGTGGAAAGTGGAAGAAATTTCTCAACTGAGAGTTCTTTTTCCAAAGTGCATCTAGTTTTGTGTTCACTAGCACAGAATCTTCTCTTGGTAATGGATGGAGAACGTGCTCTTTTACCCTCAGTGCTTCACACATAAGCTTGGTTCTGTCCCCAACCTAAGTCATGGACACTGCTTTTTCAGTTCGTTAGACCCTCTCTCTCAGGCATCCTCATGGTTTCCCTCCCTGTGCTTGTTCTCATAGCACATACATGATAGAATATCACTCTATCACACCACTCTAATGTACTAGAAAATTCTGAAAGAGTTGCCTGACCACACTTGTTCCATTTTCTCTTTTCACATTTTTTTTCAATATTCTTAAATTTTTAAACAATTTATTCTCTCATATGTTACACTTTTGGCCAGAGCTTTCCCTTCCCCCTTTTCCCAGTCCCTCCCCCACCCCACCCCCACACCTCCTCCATTTTCCTTCAGAAAAGCCCAGGCCTCCCAGGGATATCAACTAAACATGGCATTTTAAACTTACTTAGGCTTTAGTATAACAATTTCTATCAACTGTCTCAATAGGTTGAAAGAGACTTTGACCTTGTCAAATTCAGTAGGTGGTTCTTGGGGATTCTCTTGGTCCTTCACAGCATTTACCATCTCCTAAACCACCTTCATTTTCACTTCCTACATCCCACTCTCTCTGACTACTTCTACTTCCCTTCCAGTTTCTGCTCAGCTGCCTTTTATTGGTCCTAATGACTCTTATTACTGGAGAACGCCAACGCTCAATCTTGGCTCTGTCTTCTGTGTTCTTTTAGTCTCTTTGATACTTGCTCTGGGCAATCCCATCAGGTCCTGTGAGAGTAAATGCTTTTAGCACTATGGTAACCACCAAATATATACTTCCCCAAGAGATCTAGCCAGTGGCTGCTGAACATCCAGGCTTGGATGTTCACCAGACATCTCAGTCTCAGCATGCCTTGCACCAAATGCTTGCTTTGGACTCCACTCTTGTTCAAGTCTTCTGAAAATTACAACTCTGTTTTCCAAGGGCTCATGTCCACTACTTCAGTCTTCAGTGTTCACCCTTCATTCTTCTTTTAGTCTTCCATATTCCGTCCGTCAGCTAATCTTTTTTTTTGCTTCCCTCTCTTGTTTATTTTTAACATTGTAATTAATTACAAGGTTTCTCCATTTCATTTCCTCCCCCACTAAAATTCTCCCACATACCCCTTCCTGCTTCCTTTTAAAAATCATGACTTCTTTTTTATTATTGCATGCATACATGCATTTTCAAATGTGAGCTGAACAAGAATGACACCAATGCACATTCCAAACTGGATGGGCTCCAACCTTAAACAAAAAACTAAAGGCCACAGAGTAATGCTGGCAAGTGGAGAGGTATGCCCCAGGGAAGACCACACCAATTTGAGTACTAAGTGGTTAGCCCTGAAACATATATACAAGTAGCAGTGTATGCACCAATCAGCTAATCTTGCTGGCATTAGGAATTGAGACCCCATCAAATCCTTATCATCTCTAGGATTGGTACCTAGTCCTAGCTGTAACCCTTCCTCTCTGGCTAGTAATCTCATTGGCACCCATGTTTTTTCCCACCTTCAACCTTGCCTACCTATATCTGATTAGTTTATTTCCCACTGAATGATTGAATATATATATTACTAGAAAATATGTACTACTACTATAGTTTATATATTATATAATATATATCTCTCTATATATGAGATACTTCTCAAGGTCAAGTTTGGACTCTCTGTTGTAGTTTGAATGTGAAATACCACTTATAGGCTCCTTTGCTTGGACACTAGGACACTAGGTCCCCAGCTGCTGGTGTTGTCTGGTAAAGTTATGGAGCTGTTGGAGGCTGGAACTTTGCAGCTGGAAGTATATAAATGAGGGTGGGCTTTGAAGTTTTATAGCATAGGCTCACTTCTTGCTCTCCCTATGTTTCCTTTCCTAACTGCTGATACACTGTGACTGGCTGGTGCTACGCTCTTCCTTCTGTGACTTCCCCAGCATGATGGTCTGTAAAGCCCAAAGAACAACCACCTAACCTTAAGTTGCTTTGGTCATATAACTGGAAATTAAAATAAGATATCCTTTTTTTTTCTTAAAGCATTTAAGTCACTTACCACAAGGATAAGTGACACAGTTAAATTCCCTACCTGTCACAGGTTCCTAATAACCTCTGCCCACTCCATCTCCAGCCTCTTTTCCTACCATAACCCATTCACTGCACACAGGCATGGAATGGATGTTCCTTGAAGGCATCACATATCCACATGCCTGTGGGCCATTGGTTTTCAACCTTCCTAATGCTATGACCTTTAATATAGTTCCTCATGTTATGGTGACTCCTCAGCCATAAAGTTATTTTTGTTACTACTTCACTGTAATTTTACTGCTTTATGAATCATAATGTAAATATCTGATCTGCAGGATATCTAATATGTGACCGCTAAAGGGGTCATGACCCATAGGTTGAGAACTACTACTCTAAGCTTCCCATTGTTAATCTTGGTGCTTAGAAGTCTCTTTCTTCAGGAGTGCACATGACTCACTCTCTTCTCTTATTCAGAGATCTAACCTTCAAGTTAAATATCACCCAAACCTTCCTACTCCATTTACTTAATTTATTTTACATAACTACCATTCCCTTTGATGTATTACATGTGTTTGATAGTCACTATTCTTGGATTCAAGTATTTATGAATTCACATACTTATTAAATTTATTTTTAACTCCATAACAAAATGTGGGCTGTTTTTTGACTACTTGTAAATGTTCACAGTGGCAAAATATTTGAGCCTCTTCATAGTCATACTTTCAGATGAGTTAATAGTGGGATCATTCATTTTCTTATTTTTAGCTTTCAAACTATATGCTCGCCCCATTTAATACCACATACAGTGTCATTTTTTTTTCTTTGTGAGATTTTTGTTATTGTTGATGGTGATCTCCCTATTTGAGATGGATCCTAAGCAGAATGCTGTAAGGACATACGGTTTTTAAATAAATTAATGTACTTCACTGGTCCAAACTGAACACATTTTAAATATAAATATAAAGATACTGATGAAATAGGTAACTTTATATTAAAAAACTTAACTAATTCTACTCACTTTAGATAAATTAGAAATCAAATGTCTGATATTTTATTTTCTAACTCAATGATTTGCTCATCTGCTCCCTTGAAGAATGTATAACTCATATTGACATTTGGTAGTTCCTAGAGGTAGTTCAGGATTTACACGAGATGGTCCCTTAGTTACCTTGCTTTGCTCTATAATGAGGATGTCCATCTTTTGTTCTCATCATCTGACTTCATAGTCAGAATCATAGATGTTTAGACAACTCTACCTCTTAGAAATGTTGTCCGTATAGTGAGTTAAAATCTTTCTGTTTCTTCTAACCATACGACTTACATTTTCCCACATAATAAATGAAAACAGTTTGTCACACTTGCCAGAACAACTCTAGATGCATGTGCAGTGACAGTGGTTCCTATCTCATTCATTACATTTTCCCTCCAAATTTTTCAAGGCTTCCTTTTATGGTATAGCTTCCTTGTTTGAGGATTGTGTCTTGATTGTGCAATGGAAGAGGCTCTTTAAAGAGATTCAGGTGGAGGAAACATAACAACCTAAAACAAATTGGCTCATGACTATGGCTGACCAACTTTTAAAGAGCAGTTGTATCTAATGATCCATTTGTGTTGTTCTCTGCTCTCTATTGGGTGATAATCACTGCTTCTACTCCATTATCTCTGCGCATTTATTGTCCAATAGCTTTGCTTTAATAGTGCCTTGGGTAATACAGGGGGAGGGATGGGCCTGCAGACAGATGGCAGCATTGCAGGAAGGGAGATAATTAGCTAAGTGATAAAGGATTCACCAGAAGAATTTAGAGAGCATTAATAAGAGATCACACACCCCCCCCCCAATTCATGGAACTGGTGGGTAAAATTTAAGCTATGCCACTTATACTTAATAAGATAGTTTTCAGCACCTGTGAGCATCAGGGAAATGCTACTAAAACTACATTGATAGATCATCTTGCTCCAGTCAGAAATGGGAGGACAATTTGTCTTGAGGATATTACAATTCTAAACATATATACAGCAAACTTCAATGGACTCCATTTCATAAAGCAAATGCTAATAGACACCAAGCCTCAGATTAGCCTCAACACAGTAATGGTAGGTGATATCACTATGTCGCTTTTAACAATATACAAGTCATACAGACAAAACCAAACAGAAAATATTGAACTTAAATGACATCATACTTCAAGCAATCCATCAGACACCTACAGAACATTCCACAAAAGTGCTAGAGAACACACATTTTTCCCAGAAGTCCATGGAACTTTTTCTGAAATAGATTAAAATTAGTCTGGTTTTAAGTATAATAAAGTTGGAGTCACTCCTTGCATTTTTGTCCAGCCACCATGGAATAAAGCTATATATTAGCAACAGTAGAAAACACTGAAAATGCAGGGAAATTAACAACACACTGTTGGATGATAAATGGATCATTGTACAAATAAAAGAGGAAGATAAAAAATTCTAGAATTGAATAAAATAAAAAAATATAAAAATCTGTGGGCTACAACAAAGGCAGTCTAAAAAGAGGCTGTTTATATATATATGTAAGTTCCCACATCAAAAAAATAGAATCCAAATAAACAACTTAAAAATATATTGCCAGGCATAGGAAAGGCAAGAAAAATTACATCTAAAACCATTAGATAGGGATAAATAGTCAAGATTATCTCAGAATTAAATAGTCAAGATTATCTCAGAAATAATTAAATAAAAAACAAACAACAGCAAACACAAATAAATAATCAGTGAAATGAAGAGCTGAAAAGGTTGAAAAAAATCTTAGTCAAACTAGTGAAAAGAAGGAGAGAGAAGAAGACCAAAATTAACAGAATTATGAATAAAATAGACAACAAATATCGGTGAAATTCAGAAAATTATGTGAAAATATCTTAAAAACCCATATTCAAATAACCTAAAAAATGTAAAGAGAAATGGATGAATTTTGAAGATGCATATGACCTACTATAATTGAACCAAGATGAAATAATCCCAGAAGATAAATAACCAGCAATGAGATTGAAGTTATAGTAAAAAACTCACCTAGTTACAAAAGCTCATGACCAGAATGGTTCACTGCAGGATTCTACCAGATCTTGAAAGGAAAACTAAAGTCATTTAATAATATTACTTTAAATATTCTGTAAAATAGAAATGAAAAGCTGCTTTCAAATTCTTTTTACAAAGTAGCTATTAATCTGATACCTAAACCAGATAATTACACAACAAAAATAAAGATTACAGATTGAACTCTGATTAATATAGGTAAAAATTTCAGTAAAATACATTTAAAATTGATTGAAGATCATATTAAAAATATCATCATCATCACTGAGATAGCATCATTCCAGAGATTCAGGGATGGCTCAACATATCTAAATTAATAAATGTAATTTATAGCATAAATGAGCTAAAAGATGAAAAACACATGATCATATCCATAGATTCAGGAAAAAGTCTTTGACAAAATCCAATATTTCTCCATGATAAATTTCATGGAGACATCAAGGATAGAGGGAGTGTAGCTCAACATAATAAAAGCTATAGTTAACCTTTAGCTAGTATCCTTGTAAGTGAGGAGAAACTCTAAGCATTTCCTCTAAGATGAGGAACTAGACAATGTACTCCACTCCTATTCAATAAGGTATGTGGGCATTGAACTAGAACAGTAAGACAAGACATGGAAATAAAATGGATACAAATTGGAAAAGAAGCCAAAATATTCCTGTTTGTAGATAGGACTATATAGATAGAATATCCCAAAGATTCTACCAAAAAAATCTCTTAGAGTTGATACATATATTCAGGAAGGTAGCAAGATAAAAAGTTAACACTTAAAAAATCAATATCTTTTTTATATCCAAAAACAGATAAAAAATTAATGGAAACAATCCCTTTCAAAATTGTCAAAATCATGTGCATGCTTATACACATACACACACACACACATATTCTCTCTCTCTCTCTCTCTCTCTCTCTCTCTCTCTCTCTCTCTCTCTCTCAACATCAACAAGGTCCACCAAAACCTGAGGATAAACCTAACCAAAGAATTACATTTTATGAGGAAAACTTTAAAACACTAAAGAAAGAAACTGAGAAATATACTAGGAGATAAAAGACCCCCATCTTCACAGATTAGAAGAATTAACATTATAAAATTGACAATTCCATCAAAAGTAATCTACCAATTCAGTGCAGTCCCAATCAAAATCCCAGGACCATTCTTTATAGACATGCAAAAATAATTTTAAATGTATATACAAGCGCTTATACATACACACACACATACAAACCCAGCCAATCTTAAGACATCTAGAACAGTTCTGAACAAAAGAATACTGTAGGAATACCTGATTCCAGCTTATTCTAGAAAGCTATAGTAATAAAAACAGCATGATAATGCAAATAAATCAATGTAATATAATACATGATTCAGATGTAATCCCATGCAACTACAGCTACGTGACTTTTGACAAAGCTCCTAAAAATGCCAACTGGACAAAAGACAGCACTTTTGCAAACTGATGTTTTCAAAGTGAAACATCACTTTGAAACTAGATCCATTTCTTTCATTCTGAATAAATCTTAACTCCAGTGGATGAAGGACCACAACCCAAGATCAGATACTTTGGAAATGATAGAGAAATAAGGAGTTCACTTTGACATACAAACATAGGTAAGGGCTTATCAAACAGGTTTTGGTAGCATAAGAAATAAAATCAATAACTGATAAATGGTATTTTGTGAAATTAAAAACCTTCTATATAACAAAGAAAATAGTAAGTTGAGTGAAGAAGCAGCTTACAGAATGAGAGAAAAGACTTGCTAGATATACTTCTGGCAGAAGATTGATACCTAAACTGCACAAAGAAATCAAGAAGATATCAAGAATAGACTAGCTCATTTAAAATGAGCCATGGCCTTGTTGATTCCCCGTGGGAGGCCTTACCTCTTTGGAGGAGGTGATGGGGGTAGGTAAGGAAGGGGGGAGAAAGTTTGTGTGGCGGGCAGAAGGAGGAGTGAGAGGGGTATCTGTGGCTATTGTGTAAAATGAATTTTAAAACTTCTTAAGTAAAAAAGAGATAGAGAAAATGACCTTTGGTCAAGAGAATAGAATCCCTGTCCTGGGTATAGACCTAACATTTCAGTGGAGACAGGTCAATTTCCTGGCCAAGGAACCTGCTCTATAGAGTCCAAAAAATGCCAACTCAGGACATTGATAGATCTCCTATAATTGATTAACTGATTGCACATTGGTAATCCCAACTGCAGACAAAACTGGAAAACTTTTAAGCTCTTTCCTGCCCCTCTACTTGTGTATTGTGACACAGCTTGTAATAAATTTTTATTCTTACACAAGCACCTCTATATCACTACTCCCTAGGAAATTCATGAGGACAATAAATAAATATATATAAACAAGTAAATAAATAGATACATAAAATAGGCCATGGGTCTGAAAAAATAAGAATTCTCAGAAGAAAAAATAATGTGGGATGTCTTTCTGTATATTGTGGATATGCTTTATTATTGGTTAATAAAGGAGATGCTTTGGCCTATGCAAAGGCATCTTAGGAGCAGGTGGGAAATCTGAGTATAGATAAAGGAGAAGGAGGGTGGAGTTAGACAGAGATGCTGCAAGTGCTGCCCAAGGAAGCAAGATATAAAAGTACAGGTATAGCCACAAGCCACATGGCAAAGCATAGATCAATAGAAATGGGTTGAGTTTAGATGCAAGAGCTAGCTAGCAATGAGCCTGAGCCATAGACCAAATAGTTTGTAATTAATATTAGCCTCTGAGTAATTATCTTATAAGCAGTTGTAGGACTGAGAGTGGGAGAGCTTTGTCTGGACCTTGCCCAGACAGGCCAAGAAACATCTGCTAGAAAGAAATGCAAATGATAATGAACATGCAAGTGAGTGTTTATTATCATTTGCCAACAGATAATTGCAAGTAAACTACTTTGGGATTCATCTCACCTTCAGAATGGCCATCATCACATGACAAATGTTGATAAGGATGTTGGAAAGAGGAACTCTTACTCACTGTTGGTGGACACTTTAACTGGTACAGTAAACTTGAAATCAGTGAGGATGTTCCTCAAAAATCTAGATATATCTACCATTTGACCTAGCTATATTACTCCTGGCAAAATCCAAAGGACTCTAGCTAGGACAAAGATTCAGCCTAAATGTCCATCAGCTGATGAATGGATTATGAAAATGTGGTACATATATGTAGTGGGATTATGTTATGTTGCTATTGTTTCCTGTCATTGTAAATATTTGTTCTGCCTATGAGTTTAATAAAAGCTGATTAGCTAAAGGCAATTGTGGGCAGGGCTACCAGGTTAGAAAACTCGAACATCTCAGAATAGACACAGATGTCAGACAGAGAGCCACCAGAGAGTCAACACAAATGCCAGAAGACAATGTAGAGGAAAGAAGTTGAAATGCTGCTCTGAGAAAAGGTATCGATCCATATGGCTGAACATGGATTAGTTAGCTAGAAATAAGCCTGGGCTCTAGATCAATCAACACAAAAATAATACAAGTTTGTGTGTGATTATTTGAGACTAATCAGGGCTGAGAGTGGGACCAAACCTCTGGTCCAGGCCTGGAAAGTCCAGGCCAGAACCTAATACAACATATACACAATAAAATTTTATTTGGGTATCAAGAAAAATGAAATTACATAAATTTCAGGAAAATAAATGAAGCTAGAGAAAATTATCTTGAGAAAGGTAATCTAGACTCAGAGAGATAAACGCCAGATTCTTTCTTTTATGCAGTTCCTGGGCCTAGAGCGATGGCTCAGTGGTCACATGGTAAAGTTCCAGGATCTGACACCCTCTTCTAGCTTCCTTGGGCACCAGGCATACATGTAGTATAAACAATACATATAGATAATCATACACATAAAATAGTTAAGTGTTTACAAATGCAATTTCTATAAAATTGGTATCTATTCAGCTATGATATGCTTTATAATAGATTTAAGTTTTATGTAGGGCAACAATAAAGTTTTGGAAAGTGGTCAGAAATGAAGACTGTATCTAATAATATGAAAGCACATAATACTATATAAAATTGCACTTAATTTTTTTAGGCTTTGATGTCATAATTTTTATATTTTGAGGAAGCCCATCTGTTTCTTCCCATTTATTACTATCCAGTCAGTGAAATACTAAATATATGTGAATAAACAGCTTCTCATTTTTTCCAAAGAATTTATACTACTGGGAGATGTTGTGAGGAGAAGGGCAGCATTTCTGCCTGTGAACATGTTGGAAGGATTACATCTCCCCATTCATTCTGGAGCAGAGGGTAGTGGCAGCTGTATGATGCAGAAGTTAAGGCTGACAGCAGCTGTAAAAATATCAAGAACCACAATGGTACAAGAGGGTCAAGAAAATGAGAGGCAGCTGTGGATAAGGAATCTCTGTAGTGGGATTATGGTATGTTGTAAATATTTGTCCTTCCTACTGTACTGGTTTAATAAAAAGCTGATTGGCCAGAGGCAGGCAGGAAGTATGGGCAGAGCTACCAGACTAAGAAAACTCTAGGAACATCTCAGAGCAGAGCAGAGATGCAGCAGAGATGCTGCAGAGATACCAGGAGATACAGAGGAAAGAAGTTGAAATGCTGCCCAGAAAAGGTACCGAGCCATATGGCTGAACAAGATAAGAATAATGAGTTAGTTTAAGGGTAAAGAGTTAACAAGTTATATGCCTGGGCCCTAGGCCATTCAACATGAAATGAATATAAACTTTTGTATGTTTCTTTGGGGTGAAGTGGCAGTGGGGCTATGAGTGAGTCTGAACCTCGAGGATAGGCTTGAAAGTTTAGGTCAGAAACCTAAAACAACAAATCTCTGCAGGCTTAGCGGTCTACTGAGTGGGACAAAGTCTGGAAAGATTACCAGCCCTGTCTCCACCCTTGGGTGCTTGCTTCCTTCATTTTGCATGTGGTGGATTAAGGAGGTTTTGTTTAGTGGCGTGTCTAAGGCTTCAGGGATAGTTGTGAATGTGACTTTCCATCTTGGAACTTGTTTTCTGCTGTGACAGAGGGAGAGGATGAAGAGAGGGAGAGAATGAGAGAGAGATAGTGAGAGCTAAGTACAGGTGTCTATGAATCTTAGTATTTATTCTCTGAGGCTCTAACAGTAAAATCAATTCAGACCAACAGGTATTTATTTAGAGTCTATAAAGTTCATATTTATATAGTGAGGAGTTATGAGATCATAAAGCAATGAAAGTGCTTGCCTCTAGCTCCTGACTATCCAGAGGAGTTCTAACATAAAACACTTTCACTCACTATCTCCATAGCTACATCCTCATATCCACATGAGCCCAAGTAATCAATTTTGGGTTCAAAATGAGCAAAAAGTCACCTTAGTTGTTCTGTACCTTTGCATTCAGGTTATCATCTATGACCTACTACAAGATAAAAGGAACATGGATGGTAGCTTCCCATGAGTGGATGGACCTGTAGGGTAGACAAACTGGGTTCCATTGGAAGGCGTCTTCCACCCTTTGTGAGTGTGATCAGAGCTGAGTAGGCTAAGTGGATTCCCTGCAGCTGTCCTACCATGTCTCACTTGCTTAGGAACTGCCATTGGCCTTTAAAAGTGGCTGTACCACTCACTGTAAAGATTTCTGTTTACTCTTGCTAATGCACAGAGCCGTTCATAAGAGATTTTGTCATTCTGGTGAGTCTACAGTAGTGTCTCAGTGTGGTTTTGATTTGTGTTTTCCCCTGAGAGGTCCCATGCATCTTTTTCACAGTTTTATTGACCATTTATATCTCTTACAAAGTAACTGCTTAAATATTTTACAGTTTTAATTAGGTTGTTTGCCTCATTACTATTGATTTGAACAAATGTCTTATATATTATGGATACAAATCTTTGGTTACATATAAGCCAAGAATACTTCTGTGTACAAACAGAACTAATGATGATGTAAGCCATAACTATCTTGATAACCACTGTCAGATACCAGAGACAGTCAAGAGCCAGGCTTCTTTTGTTTCCCTAGGCAGGTCAGTCTGAATTCACTTTGTACAATGGTGACACAGTCCAGAAGATCACTTTCAAGTTCTTATTTCCTATTGGCCAGAGTTAAATATCCTGGACTTGTACATGATAAAATGATGGGGAAATCTAGCATTAGGCAATGTCTTACTTGTCTATACAATTAGAAATTGATTTAGACCCTCAGGATTTATGTCTAGGGGATGATTGAAGGTTCTGTAAGTTTAAAAAGTGGGATAGCCTGTAGACATGCATCTGGTGTGTGCATATGAAAACCCCAAAGGCACCATGTCACTCTCTGGTATGTCAACATGTCTTTGAGAAACCTGTGGGGCCCTGGTAGGAAGTTAAAAAAACCAAGCTCTTGTCTAAATGTACACTCTAGCTAACTGCCATGAAACTGAGGTCAGAGATGTCTCCTGCCTTGAACAGCTCAATTAAAACTCTAGCTGTTGGTCTTTGCTGCACCAGAAAGGAAGGACTCATGACCATGTTGTCCAAGGGAACAAGGTCATCCATGGGAGTGAAGAGACAAACACCAGGGCAGGGCAGGGAGTTCTTCTAAATAATAGAGCATAAAACAAGAACTTGATTTGGAAAGTGATCCCCCCATAAAGGTTGACACATGGGTGCAAGGTGGGGGTGTGGGTGGGGAGGCAGTATAGAGGAAAAGGAAGTGGAGAAAAAAAGACAACACATAAGTATGTGAAGAGCGGTCAGTGTCAGGTTGAGGTATAACCTAGTGGCAGAGTATGTGTGGAGCCTGTTCAGGCTCTGCTTTTCATTTCCAACAACTGCACATGTGCAAAAAAAAAAAAAAATCCTCCAACTACAGCTTACAGAGTGACCATCTCTGTGGGAGTTTATTTGCAGCAGGCATTCCTGGAAACCTGAGGCAGGTTGTGCTCGGTGCCTTGAGCGGGCCTTGACTTGAATCAAGAAAATAGAAAATAGAATGCAGAAAATCATATTTAAACAAAACTATTAAAAACTGTCATTTAAAATATGTATTTAAAAATTAATGTGTGAAACGGGGTTTACTGTATTTGCACATATACATATCATAGTTGTGACATTCACCTCCCTCCCCCTTGTTCTCCCTTCCCCGGCTCAGTGGAATCCTTCCCTCCCTTATGTTTTCATTTCATATTTATATGTACACATATATAAACTGGTAGTTAAATATGGATTATGTATATGAGAGTGAATGCTAAATTTATCATACTTCTCCACCCCATTATTTCTCTGCCTCTCATTATAACCCTCTTCCAAATTATCCCCCATATTAGAACTGGATTCTGCTTATTTAAAAAAAAAGGGACCTTTTTTTTCTGAGTCTGGCTTAAATACTTTTTATTTTCATTTGGGGTGTGTGTGTGTTTGAGTGTGTGTGTGTTTGTGTGTCAGTGAGAGTGTGAGTGTGAGAGAGTTTGTGTGTGAAAGCGTGTGTGTGAGTGTGTGCATGAGTGTGTGAGAGTGTGTGAGTGTGTGTGATAGTGTGTGAGTGTGTATGTGAGAGAGTGTGTGTGTGTGACTGTGTGTATGTGTGTGTGACAGTGTATATGTGTGTGTGACAGTGTATATGTGTGTGTGACAGAGTGTATGTGAGTGTGTGTATGTGTGTGTGACAGTGTGTATGTGTGTGTGTGTGACAGTGTGTATGTGTGTGATAGTGCAAATGTGGAGGCCAGAGGACAACTTTTCAGAGTCAGTTCTTACTGTCCACCATGTGGGTTCTGGGGGTTGAACTCACCTCATTAGGCTCAGAAGCACCTCCTTTCACCCGTGGATTTATTTTCTATTTTGAGTCTAACTTCTTTTCCTTGTTCTCTTAAGGCTAAGCTCACAACCAAAAATATAAGGAATGCCAGGTGAAGATGAAGAAGAACAGGCCAATGTAGATCAAGGTATCCTCTCAATACCCAGATTTCAGGGAAAGAGAAGGAAATAACATTCTAAAGAATTAAGCCTTCTGTAAAAGGCTCTGAGCTCCTGGAAGGAAATATGTCATGTGATTGCATAGGACCTCAGTGTACAGAACACATTAGCAAGACACATGAGACACAGCAGCTGTTTATGATGTAATATTTCTTTGAGGCAGGTAGAGTGTTTTTCCATCTATTGAAAGCAGCCTCGGTGAGTTCTCCCTGTTGGGATTAAGTTAAAGAGAATGAATTTCTTGCTTTATCTGGGAAAAACTCCACGAGCACTCCCTGACTTTCTCTGGGAAGTTAAAGCTGTGCACGTTTCTGTCTCTGTCTCTTTCTGTATTACCTTCTCTGCCAGCCATTGCTTTTCACTTTTCTTATTTCTCCCTTGACTCTAAATATGTCCCACTGGTAATGTTCTGATTTAGATCACCCGAGAAAGAGGTGGAGAGATTTACCATTTAGACAAGAATTATCAGGCTCTGAAGCAGATGGAAAGGGTTGGACTCTTCTAGTCTTTGGAAAATGATGCTTGATTCATTAATAGAATTTCTAATTTTGTTTAGAAATTATCAATAGGCAAGAAGCTGAATGGCAATGATTGTGAAGCTCATTCTACACTAGATGAGAGGCTCGTTAAGACTCATTGCTATTCACATATAAATATTGTATTAGTCAGGGTTCTCTTGAGAAACAGGACTTACAGAATAAATCTCTTTGTATATAGAAATGAGATTTATTATGATAGTTTATAGGCTATGATCCATATGGTCCAACAATGGGCACCTATGAACAGAAGTTACAAAAATAGTTGTTGAGTCCATGTGAATGGATGTCTCAGCTGGACTTCAGCTATACACCAGAAGAGGTAAGCTCGAATGCCAGTATGCCAGTGAAGAAATGGATCTGCCAATGAGAGCAAGCAAACAAGGGGAGAGAGAGAGAGAGAGAGAGAGAGAGAGAGAGAGAGAGAGAGAGAGAGAGAGATTGTCCATGTCCTTTATGTCTACTGCCAAAAGAAGATGTAGCTGAGATTATAGATGGGTCTTTCTATCTCAAAGATTCAGATTAAAAGTTCATCTTCCTATTTCAAATGATTTAATTAACAAACAAAAGTCCCTCACAGTTGTGTCTAGCCATTTAGGTTTTAATCAATTTCAGATATAGACAAGCTGACAACCAAGAATAACTATCACCAATATATATAATTTTAAAATATATTATTTGAAAATGTCATGCAGTATATGTTTTATCATACTCTTTCCTATAAATGAATGTTTCCTGTCCTGACTGCCCAGCCCAAATAACTGACTCATAGGCTAAATATGAATTCTAAATGCTTAGCTGATAGTTTAGGCTCATCACTAGTTATTGCTTACACTTAAAGTGACCCATTTTCCTTATTTCCCCTCTGCCACATGGTGGTATCTTTATTAGCATGGTTGGAGTATTCTCTGAGGTTGGATCATATCAGTCAGTGGCCTTGAAGCTGTTCTGGATGCTGAATCACCTGAGCCATCAATTTTCAGTGGTATATGTAGCGGGAAATCAGGAACTATATATGTAAACGATCGCGTCATAAGACTGGAGACGAGCGGGGCATAGTTAACTAAAAAAAATTCCAAAAAAAAAAAAAAAAAAAAAACCAAGACAAAAAGCTGTCATTCTCTCAAAAAAGTTCCCGACCAAATAAACAGTTCAGCCCTGCTACACAAAAGTTCAAACATACAATATAAAAATAAAAAATCTTCCTTAAAAAAACTCCAACACACTGCAACCTTATCCTGTCATCTTCTCTTAAAACCAACTCTATTTTATAAACAATTTTCACAAAATAAACCCCATTTAAAACATATCTCAAGACAATTTTTACCACAATAGGTATATAGTCTCCTTATTCTGAAAATACATAAACTTTTAAAGGTAACATACTTATCTGCATTAATACAACTATAGGCTTACATTGTACACAAATCAGTCAAACATAATTTTTTGTTATATATTTGAGCAGATAAAATATACATCACATGTCTTGTAGTTTTTCTAGGTTTATTTTTTTTTTAATGTCTGTAGTCAGGATTTCAGTGGATCTTTTTTGATCAAACCAGAATGAATTCAGAGCCTCACATGTTCTATGGAAATAAAAGCAGAACTTCTTTTCCAAAGTAACATATCTTTTCACTTAAATTTTGGTTTTTTTTTTTGTTTTTTTTTTCCTTCTTTATTTTGTATTTATCAAAAAAAAAAACACAGTAAAAAGAATTTAAAATGTGGAAGAGTTAACAATAACTATACAGAGGATAAGAATGATAAGCATGGCTTATCAAGGGAAGAAATACAAATAAGATTGCTACACCTATATTTTCTTTGTGTTCATCTTTCCCTCTGAATTTTTTTTTTCCAT
>PVIH01011158.1:0-70799 GCA_004025045.1 Sigmodon hispidus | reverse complement strand
TGAATCTGCCAGGAGTGGATTCTCAACTAAGCAGCCATATTGGGACCTTGGGACCTCCTGCCCTTGCTGGGGAGGAGATAAAGTGATGTTGAGAAGAGAGTGTGACTGGAAGGGGCAGGAGGGGGAAGGGAGTTTGAACAAGGGGATACACGGATAAAATATAAGACTTTATTCATAATAAAAAGGAAGAAAACACAGATTTAAGCATTTTTTTACATTTAGTGTGTGTGTGTGTGTGTGTGTGTGTGTGTGTGTGTATTCTCACTTGTGCTTGTGTGACCATGCATACACAGATGTGACAGCTTGTGGGAGTTGCGTCTCTCCTTCCACCAGGTGGATTCCTGAAACTGAATTTAGGTTTTACTCAGGTTAGCATCTTAATGGCAAGTACCTCCCCCCTCTGAGCCTTAACCCCAGCTATTACATGTTTTCCCCAAGAATCCTCATTATGTTTGCTTCATGAGAAAATAGCTATTATTAATTGTGTTCCCAAAAGTTTGCTATGTAAAAACTAATAGGCCCTAAAGTGATACACTTAACCTACTAAAGTGCTAGGAAGAGCTATGTAGAATGACTCATTAATCATGAGCAGAGTAACTGTATGCAAGCCAGTGGTCTTCTGCAGAAGCCCATTCTTGTGATAAACAATTTTTTTCTTGAGTAAGTAAATAAGTAAGGATGGAACAAACACAGTGTCAAAGAAGAGTAATCCTTTATGCCTGCAAAATAATAAATTTAATAAATTCACTATCATTCCACCATAGGAAGTCAAAAGGAAGAAAAGCTACCATTGTTCCACATACTTTGGGAACGAGTCTTTTTTAAAATGCCCATCATGGCTACTAACTCATCAAGGTGACTCATGAAAATCAGAGATTCTAATTCAGTGGGCCCATCAATTTGAACTTTGTCCAAGGTTGCATGTGTTTGACAACATTGTTATGAGTGATTATGAAACTTAGTAAGTACAGAGATTCGGGAGGTAAAACTGTAGATAACAATGCTCAAGAATATCATATATCAATCTTTTTTAAATGTGAGAAAATGTCAAAAAAACCTTAGGATCCAACTTGAAGAGACTCCTGCCAGTAAAGATGGAAAATTCAAACAACAATAAGAATGAGAATTGTGACAGATTGAAGCCTACCCAATAAGTTTAAATCCACAAATTCATAGTACTACCTCAAGAAAAGAAGGAACACAGAATAGCTGGGGTTGTCTGTCACAACATTTATCTGATGTGGTAGTGCAGGTCTGTGACCTCATCACTTGGGGAGCTAGATGGATTAAAAATTCAAAGTTATTCTCAATTACATAGAGTGTTTGCATCCATCTAGGGCTATGTGAGAGCCTTTCTCAAAAAAAAAAAATGAAACAAAACCTTCATTTGTCTGAATTAGATATTTTGAAAATTAGGAGCTAGAGAAAGAATCAATTGTTTTATTTTGTTTTTATTTATTTGCCTTGGTGTTTGCCTACGTATGTATCTGTGAAGGGTGTTCGATCCCCTAGAACTGGAACTACAGACAGTTGTGAGTTGCCATGTGGGTGCTGGGAATTGAACCCCGGTCCTCTGGAAGAGCAATCAGTGCTCCCAACCGCTGAGCCATCTCTCCAGCCCAGAATCAAGTGTTTTATCTTTTGTTACAAACCTTTTCTATCCAAACTGTTTCTTTGAGTCATCAAATAGGGAGGAGGGTCTCATCTTAAAATGACCACTGAAGAAGGTAATGGATTTTCTCTGCTTCCCCTCTAATGAATGATTAAATCTAGGCACTGAGCACTAAACTATGGAGAACAGGACAGACTACTCTGTCCTTCTGAAACATCTATAAAATAGTCCCCCAAGGAAACAGAACCTGACTTTGACCACACCACTTGATCTCAGAGCAAGTTACAGGAAACACAGAGGGGAATAAACAAATATGTAATACCACAGAGATGCAATAAGCAAGATCCAGGGTGTATAAAATTCTGGAGAACAAGTTTTGATTCTTCAGCCAAACACTGGCAAGAAGTCCATTGATTACATAAAGTCCTTAAAATATCAACCAATGTAGAGTACAGTCTTAGTATTTAAAATTCAAAATACTAAAAATGATATTTAAGTGACCAGTAGAAATTGGACTAATTTCTGGATGGTATAAATACATTAATTTTTTAGTTATGACAATGGCATTGTGCTTTTGCTTTCAAAACTATTTTAGAAATATGTCCTGAAAAGAAAGAAATATATACTGAAGTGTTTGTCCCTGTATAATGTTTGGATGTGAGAAGTGTATAAATTCAACATCAGTGGTTTTCAGTTGGGTGAAGTTCTGCCCCTAAAAATTTTTAGTGATGTCTACAGACAATTTTTGTCAAGTTGGAGGATAGTGCTACAAGTATGTATGGAGTAAAGGTACAGATGCTCCTGAACATTCTAGAATGTACAGAGAAGTTGTCATCCACTATGCTGTGAAGACCTTGGATCACACAGAGCCTTGAGAAGCAGCATGTAAGAATATTGGAGAAGGCCTTGTGATCTTCCTGCTTTCAGACTGTCTCTCCCAAGGATCCCTTTTTCTTTTTAAACCACCTTCCGTCACAAGGTGGTTTTTAACCACTTCTTCCCTTCAGGCACTGGGCTTTCTGTTTTGTCTCTCTTAGTATAGAGCCGCAAAAGCAAAATCACATAGTTCCAGTCTTCGCTGGGCTTCTCAGCAATGGGAGTCAGGTCATCTGGCACACTTTGTTTCAGCATTATCCTTTCTTCTGTGGGAGACAAGAGCTATGAGAAGTTAGTGACGTCAGCCATTGTGTGTTTTGCTGACTATATAATAGATAAACTCTGAATTTAAAAGTGGCTCATTGTATTTTTACCGGTCAAATCAGCTTGGCCTAGCTTGTGTGCTGTGCATGTGCATGACAATTATCCCACCCAGAACATCAATAATATAGAGGCTGAGAATCTTCCAAGCGAGCAGGATGGGCTGAGTTGATTGTGCTGAAGCAAGGTAAGGAGCACATGAACGTTACAAATGGGAATATACAGCTTTATCTAAATGTGTATAAATTTGACACTTTTCTTGAGCAAAAAATATATTTTAAAAAGATAAGTATTTGGGGTGAGAGAAATGGCTCAGCAATTATAAGCAGTGCCTGTTCTTCCAGAGGACCCTGTTTTGGTTCCCAGCACCCACATGGCAACATACATTTGCTTTTAACACTAGTTCTGGGAGATGCAATGCCCTCTCTGTCCTCTGCAGGCACCAGGCCATAGTGTGTGTTCATATACATAGTCACTCACACAAACATGTAAAATGAAATATAATCTTAAAAAAGATAAATACTTGTCCCTATGTATCTGGCATTCTAAATGCACATGTCCAGGAAATAAATATATATGCATGCACAAGGGATGCTGCTGGGTTCCTGGCTCCTATACTAAGTTCCAAAATTTCTGTTATTGAATATATCTCTTGACCTCTGTAAGCCTCCATTCTCTCAAAGTAAAATGAGGCTGAGGATGCCTCTGAGGGGCTTGTGGTTATTGGTGCAAGGCTCAGTATTCACTGAGCACCTTACTAAAACTACTTGTTCTTTCTGTCTGGTGCTCCCCAGTACAGAAATGCAAAGAGCCCTTTTTCTTGTCTGAATGAGTAATTTTGACCAGTCCATTTCTTTTCAAATAGTTCCATGGAAAGTATAGATGACCCAGTTATGAAATGTTTTGTTTTGAGCCTCCAGAACAACAAACCCTGTAAGGCCCCAGGGGATGGAGAGTGAAGCAGGAAGGTAGTAATTATTTCAGTGGGTGATGCATTAGTAATTTTGCCCTAGAAGGGACATTTAATGATTTCAGGGGACAGTTGGAGTTGTCACAACTTAATAGAGAGGAACACTACTGGCATTTAATGGTTAGAGACCTGGAATCTTTTGAAGCATCCCATCACGGAAGCCAGTCCTTGCAATATGGAATTGTCTAGCCTTATATATTGGTAGCAGCAACAATGAGAAACCCTGAGTTAAGGTGACCAAAATTCTTTAATGAAGCTTTTCTTTAGTAACTAACTTTGCCTTTCTTTGTTCTTGTTATCCATCATGAGCAGGTTATCAAAGGTATACTCAGAAGAAATCACTCAAAATGTGATTGCCTTAGCTCATGGCCATCAATTGTTGTTCATTTCTTTTCTTTTTTTAAATCTGAGTAGTCTTCTGATTTTATTGCCTCTGAGTTTCAATATCAAATTCCACACTTACACTGGTTGCCTTCTTAATTAATAGACTTTGAAGGCAGGACATCTTTTCATTAAGTGGTGGCAAGGATGTTCCTTTTCCTGACAGCTCCATAGTCTTTGTCTTTACCAATGGGGAGAATTACAATGGACACAGTCATCACCACAAGGATTGTGTTTCTTTTGTTTAAATAACCCATTTCATTCAGGTCTAGTGGTGCACACTTATAATCCTAGCACTTAGAAGGCTGTCTATTAGTTCAAGGCCAGCCTGGGATACAGATCAAGGACTTGTCTTTGGAAAAAAATGCAATCTCCATTTAGATGCTGGCCAATTATATAGAAACCATTATATATTGTTTGCTCTCCTCCTCGTTATACAGTCAGTCAGGACACTTGGAGTTGAGGTCTATAATGACATATGCTTAGAAAGAAAGAGGTTAAATATGTATTCAATTCACAGTGTAGTCTTAAACAAAAACTGTGTCTTTATAGGCTGGAGAAATGGTTCAGAGGTTAAGAGCATCGGTTACTCTTCCAGAGGTCCTGAGTTCAATTACCACAACTAGATGGTGGCTCATAACAATCTTTAATGGGATCTGATACCCTCTTCTGACATAAAGGCACATACATGCATATAGAGTACTCAAATACATAAAATAAATATTAAAATATGTGTCTTTGCATCTCCTAAGTACCTATCACAAAGTATATAGGTCCTCAGTATATAGTAGACCCAAAGAGTAGTAGTCGACCACAAAATCATTTCTGTCCTGCCTGGTTACTAGCCTTTTAACAGTATATATCTGTTATATAACAAATATATATCTATATTTGTTAAAAACAAACCTGGTCCCCTTAAATAACTGCCAAGTTAACCAACCTACAAAACTAATCAATGATGTTGGCCATTTCTTCCCGGAGTCCCAAGAGCTCTTTGAAGGCTTACAGCTAATAGACAAGCTACTCTAGATCACTAAGTACTTTTGCTTTAACTGAGTTTTCCCTATAACCCACTGTACTTACAATTGTCTCAGAGTCTAGTTACCTATTCTATTGCACAACCAGTTAATTATGATAGCACACTGAGTGTTTGGGAGGTCGAGGCAGAAAGATCTTCATTTTAAGACCTGCCTATGTTACAGAGACCTTGTCACTTTTTTAAAAAAAAAAATACAAGTCCTAGATTTCTCAGGTCTTCTTTTCTTGCTTTTCCTTAATAAATCTTTTTTATTTATTACTCTGTAAGAAAATATGCAAAAGAATTATCCTAAACTGAATTGGTAAGATATAGTTACATGACTCTGAAAATTGCCTTTGAATGGCTTGTTGGGGCCAAGACAACTGTAAAAGATGAAGGATAAAGTTACAAAAGTCTTATCTGGTGGCTCTGTACTCAGAATGTTTTGGAAGTATCTTAAGCTGTCAATCCAATTAGAATAAAACAAAACCAAAAACCATAGAAAGCGCATATGTATTTGTCTATTGAAAATAAGACAAAGCTTCAGAACACTGCTTAGTGACACAATCCAAGCACCAGCAAGTCAACAATATAGTTTGTATTTCAATAAATGTTTAATTATGTACTTATCATTTTCAAAATGAAGCTCCATTCTAACTATTTTAGTTTTCAGTTGATTGAACTATTATATCTCATTGAATAGAGTAGGAAGACATGTAGTGCAATGCCTAGTAATTGCAACTTTCTCGAACTTTGTACTATGGAGAAAATCCTACAAAACTTTGATGAACATTATCATGAAATATTTGTGTGATAGTTTAAGGAAGTCCTCCAGCTGTGTATGATAGTGCATGCAGTTACCCTAGCCTCCATTTGGGAGGCTGAGAGTAGAGGAATGGCCGTTTTGAAGTCAGCCTGACTACCTAGCAAGACTGTGTCCAAAAAAGGTACTTCAGTTGCCACCCTCAACAAAGGCAGCCATATGGGATATGTGTATGTACAAGTCTTATCCCTCTTTCTTGGAGGATAGTCTAGTCCCACCCTCAGGGACAGGAGCTGAAAATGAATGAGTCTAACCTCTGTGATAGCCATAAACTTCCAGACATCATATTCCTATGGCAACCTTTGGAATCACACAGGATTTGGGGAGGACATCCTTGTAAACAACAATCCCAATATCTTGATTATTGGTGTTAATGTCAGTCAAGTTAGAGGTTGCAGACTAGTTGAAATTGCTCTACTTAACATTGAAGCATGTCTCAAAGGCTGGGTTTTAACAGATTCTTTCTCCTGAATGATCTAGAGATGACCCTAGATAGAAAAACTTCAGTCTTCCTGGGCAAGAAAAAAATGTATAGGATAAACAGCAATTTAGATTCCTGTTAACAGAAACTTTCTAAGAATTACTAGAAGCCATGATTACAGATGAAAGTCTCTACTTTCAAGAATATGTAGAATGAACACTTCAAAATTGGCTTGGCGTTTAGAGGCAATAGTAGATAATGTAGTTCAAGGCCCTATGTTCAATCTGTTTCATCCTTCCCATAAAAAAGTCCCCTAAGATTGATTTTTTTAGTAAATATGTTAAAAATTCTAATCATATTGGTTTTTGTTTCAAAAAAATTATTTAAAACTTTCCATGATTTTTAAAATGTGTGTGTGTGTGTGTGTGTGTGTGTGTGTGTGTGTGTGTGTGTGTGTTCCTGCATTGCTTTCCACCTTATTTTTTGAAACAGAGTGTATCACTGAACCTGAAACTCACCATTTTGGCTAGGTTAGATGTCCAGCATGCTCCTGGGGTTTGAACTCAGGTCCTCTTGCTTTCATAGGAAGTTTTTACTCACTGAGTCACTTCCCTGGCCTCATGCTTTTATTTATGATTTAACCAATGTTACTAAGAAAAAAAAAAGATTTGAAATAAAATTGGTTCTCTTTGTCCTAGGCATGCTTGCCAAGTTTTGAACTTTCTTTTGTGTATGTGTGTATATAGCATGTGTATCTTTTTGGGTGTGTACACACATGTGAGAGAAAATTTGTTATTCATAGGAAAATAAAGGAAACTCTTTTTGCTGTGGTTTTGAGACAAGTTTTTGCTGTTGCTGTCTCATCTATCCTTGAACTCCCGGCAGTCCTACAACCCATGGCAATACTCACTTCTTCGACCTCCCAAGTACTGGAATCATATGCATGCTACATCATGCTTGGCTCAAAGAGAACTGTTTTAATACCCAAGGCAAGATTTAAATAAAAACATAATTTTATGCCACCTCTGCCATTTTTTTTCATTCTATGATATTTAAGAGCTGATTCCAGGTACTTAAGAATAAAAAACAAAAAGGACAGAGAAAATATTAAGACTTTTTCCCTCATAGCTCTCAGCATTGGAAAACCCTTTTTGGTCACAAGGCTGGAGCCTCCCTTTTGCCTGACCATTGGGCCATTTCAGTGAGCAGGGAGGTTTGAGAAAAATGTAAACCCATCAAGGCTAACCTGCTAATTGTTTGACTCTTGGAACAATCAACCATAGTCTCCAAAGGATGAGTAGCAAGTAGCTGTGCTGAGACAGTGGAAGGGTGGACAGATACACTCTGTTTCTATACTATTAAGGTTCATGTACAGGGATTACAGACAGATGGGAGGAAAGAAGCCCTAATGATATTTTAGAATAAAAAAATAATAACTTTTCCCCTTTTATATGACTTTGTTTATTTGTTTTGAAGACAAAGTCTCATTATGTATTCCTAGTTGGTTCTTGAATTCCTTGTGCAGGCCAGACTGACCTTGAACTCACAGACATGGGCCTGCCTCTGCCTCCTGAAAGTGCTAGAATTTAGGCATATGCCACCACACCTGACTTTCTCTTAGGTGACTTTAAAATTTTTTTCAGTTATCTAAAAGTTCTAAATCTGGCATATTCTAAAAAGTTTAATGGCTTCCAGATAAAGGATAAATATTTAGTAGACATCACATTAAATTGTTTCTATTGATATTTCTTGTTTCACTTTATGGCCTGTGGGCTAGACATTTTCAGTAAGGAAAAAAAGAAAACAACACATAATGTTCTTTGGTTTGTGGAGGGATATGCTTACATGAATATGTCCTTATGAAATTCAGCACAATGTACAATGAATAGACGTGAAGAAAAATGTATTAATGTTTGATGTGACTAGTTTTAGCAAGTTGTAAGAAACCATCTCAGCTATGAATTTAAAAATACAAATACTTGCTTGGGTAGTACAGTAGTAAAGAGCCCTGGGCTTGATCTGTAGCTTGGCAAACAGACACATGTTCGTGCAGGCATCCTCTCCCCCGATTATGGCCTAAGCACTGTTTTCTAAACAAACCATCTTGAAGTTCTTTATTCTTTGTTAACCAGTTCTTCCTTCTTTTTTTTTTTTTTTTCTTTAAAACTTTATTTATTTTATTTATTTGCCTTGGTGTTTGCCTGGAACTGGAACCACAGACAGTTGTGAGCTGCCATGTGGGTGCTGGGAATCGAACCCGGGTCCTCTGGAAGAGCAGAAGAGCAGACGGTGCTCTTAACCGCTGAGCCATCTCTCCAGCCCCCAGTTCTTCCTTCTAAGGGAGTCAGCCAATTTACTTTCAAGTCACAGTCCTCTTCTCCTTTCATGTGCCCAAAAGTTAGTTCTTTCTCAGAAACAGGTCCTTATCTCACCACAGAGACCTGGAAAACAAAGACTGGTACAAAAGAAAGAAGCAAACATGAGGTAATTTTCCATTTTATTCATGGATTCTGTTTAGAAAACCAAAGCACACTTAACCAAGTGGGATCTTGAAACACCTGTCCCTCAGTTAACAGGTAGTTTTCTAATTGTTGTGAGAGGCAGTATGCTGGATCCATGGGAACACTCTTCCAGGGTTTCATGGGTTATAATGGAAGAAGTAAGGGTTTTGGAAGTGGTTCTTGAACTGGTCAAAATGTGAGTATAAAGGTTTTTTGGTTTTTTTTTTTTTGCTACCAACTTACTGTATGTTCCAAATGAAGAGAATGAAATCAGCAGCATAAAATGATCTTACACAGAATTCAGAACAGCAAAAGGGTTACTAGAAATAAGTAGGCTAACCACATTATTCTCTACAAGGGCACCTTAGGGGATCCCTATTTTAATGAATAAATAAAAATGATGTGTAATTATCATATCAATTGCTTGCAACTAAGTGAGTGCTTCTGGAGTTATTTGATGGTGCTTAAAAATCTTTGGTCTCTGAAGTGCATTTAACAGTCTCCTTGACTCTTATCTATATTATTAATTTGCAGATCAAAGTTAACTTGGCACTATGCAAATGAGGAGACTTCAAATGAATGAGGTTTTAATGTAAATTTTGAAATTCGTATTACTTTTAATAGAACTGCAATGTATTTTCAGAATATGGGTCAACAAATTTAAAAGGGGTATATAGTTAAAAACCTTACTATTTAATAAAACTTCCTATGATTATGGAATGTTCTATAATTGCATTGTTCATATAAAGGTAGTCTCAGGAGTAGATGTAGCTTGAGATGTAGCTAGTGCAGCTGAGGAATTGAATTTTAATTTACATTTAATTTTAATTAACTTCAATTTAAATAGCTAGGGCTGGAGAGATGGCTTAGAGATTAAGAGCGGGCATGTATTGCTCTCTCAGGAGGCCTTGGACCAGTTCCCAGCACCTCTAGGATGGTTCACAACCATCTGAAGCTTTACTTCCAGGGGAGCTGATGCCTCTTCTGACATCTGTGGGCTCCTGCACATGTGTGATGAACATAGTTACACTCGGGTCCATACACATGCACAGAAAATGAAAATAAATAAAATAATAAATTCAGATAGTTCTGTGTAGCTAGTAGCTGGCTTCCTTGCTTGGCAGAATAGGTTTGGGGTTTTTGTTCTGTTTCGTTTTTAGTGGCAATTGGATCCTAAGATCCAGGTCTTCCTTTACTATCTTGGACAATTTATTTAACTTCTAGGAGCTTCAATTTTCTCACTTAAGAATAAGGATATAAATAATATATATCTCAGAAATCAGGTAAGAACCTCTGTGGTGAGACATACCTGTAGAGCCAACCCTTGAGGAGATTGTGAATTTGAGGTCAATCTTAGTTACATAGTGAAATTAAGTTCAGCTTGAGCTATTAGGAAGATTTTGCCTCCAAAAAGATCAAGAAAGATCTTATGTCATTTTCACTAAAGAAAGATGCCACTTTAGAAGGTATTTTATTAAATGATTTTCCAATATCCCCAGGCACTCTAGGCATCCTTTTTGGCCTTAAGCTATCTATATTTCCTCATATAGATTTGACCTTTTAATCTGTACTTGGGGTTTGGATTTGGGGATTGTACCTAGAGCCTCGTGTATATTGAGCACACACTCTACCCTTAGCTGCAAGCCCAGCCCCTGCCTTTTATTTTCTTAGTGAGAATTTTGCTCTGTAACTCAGGTTGGCCTTGAACTAAGTGCTTTGAGCCACCACAGTAACATTCTCCTTGCCTATTTTCTAGAAAGCAAGTTTGTTCCTGCTGTCTAAATCTATCCAAGGATCTTACAATAATTTACAAGAGAAACCGACAGTGGCTGCAGTTTGCCTCTCCTTTCAACAGATTGCCTCAAGATGGAGAGAATATTACTTTCATTGTCAGTGTGAATGTGACACAGGCCTGTCACACTCGCATACATAGGAGTTTATTTTTCAATCAATTTTGATATTTAAAGAAGCAAAAACAGAGAAGAAAGCATTGGCGTTACCTTGCGTGGGAATTTGGGAGCACAGCTGTCCTTGTCCATGGTGCATTTCTGCTGTCCCACTATATTCTTTTGTCTCTATGGTCTTCTCCCCTTATGAGTTCTTTTGAGTCAGAGGGTGAAATTTCTGTGGCTGTAGACATATAAAAGACATTTTGCTGAAAGGTTTAGGCAGTTTGCTATGCCCAGTGCTGACAGATAAGCTCCAAAGGACTACGAGTGTCTAGTTTATTGGATAAACAGAGATTCAAGTTGTCCCCTGCCTTTGCTTTATTTGATTTGTCCCAAGCGTCCTCTTGTCCCCTCTGGGCTGTTGCTCATTGACACTTGTTGTGCTCGGGCCTGGCTCTGGTGGCTGATGTGTGAAGATAGGCAGGTTATGGTGAAAGCCGCAGTTGTGAAGAAGGCCATTGTTTCATCTATCCTGTCTCTCCCTGGAGCTATGGCAACAAATTCTCTTGGTGAATTAACTATGTCATTGTGTGCTGCCTCGACTGATTATGCTCCTGGAATGACAAACATTTTCTTTCCTTTTTCCACTCCAAAGATTATAAAAAGTACCAAAAACCTTGAAGTGTTGATGTACAAGTCAGCAAGAACTTTCTTTATATAAGAAAATAAAAGTGGAAAAATAAAGCATTTAAATATACTTTAATTGACGCTAATAAGATTTTATTCTTTGTAAGGAGTTAATTCCTTACCAGCATCTAAGTAAGCACTGTTGAAAATGAATTTGTGCTTTTTAGCAATGTGAAAGCTTCCTAATTTGTGTAAAGGTAATGCTCCCTCATCCCTCAGACACATGCTGCATAGAAAGAACTCTAAAGATGTGTGTGCTTGACCCATTTGGGAAAAAGGTTTTGTTTATAATGTGATTGTACCGAAGTACTATGGGAATTTTGACTGCTGACTTATAACTTTCAATTCAGCAGGAAAACAGTTACCCTGTGTCTCACTTAGCTAAAGTAATGATGCCTTCAGTTCCATCCTAACAGGAAAGCTCTTAGTAGCTGTCCCTGTATTCTAATTCCTAGAACAGGACTCCTGCTGGATCTGTTCAATTTTAGCCTTTTTGTCCATGAATTGACCCTGTACCTTTCCTGGGTACCATGCTAATTGTCAGTTGAATTCTGTTGGGCGATTCTCCATGGGTTTCCTAATGTGGTAGCATATTAACTCTGTCACTGGAATCACGTTCCTGAGATCCCCTTCCCTTAAGGTCCTGGATTAGAGTTGACACAAAAAGGAATTTATAGAAGATTTGCAGGACAACACTGACACAAGGGACATTATCATGCAAAGGTGTAAATGTCGACAGCTCCCAGCCTATCCTTGTTTTTTTTCTCTCTGTGGCCAGGAGTCCTTTTCAACTGTTGATTCTTAAGAACAACCCCAGATGCAGGAGCAGCTCCCTACCAGTATCCTGACCCACTTCCTTCTCCTGTCACAGCTGGATGTGCTAGGCTTTCTCAGTCTAATGATGGCTTCCTACAGTCTTCTCTGCCTTCCTAGGCTTCTACTTGCTGCCCCTCTCTTTGATAAATAACATCTCCACCGCTCATAATGCTTGCTTCGCTGACTGAGTACAGCCTGATTTACCTGTTGCTAGTTAACTAGAGGACTGTTAAGAGAGAACCTGCAGGAGCTGGAGAGATGGCTCAGAGGTTAAGAGTCTGGGCTCTTCCAGAGGTCCTGAGTTCAATTCCCAGCAATCACATGGCGGCTCACACCCATCTATAATGAGATCTTGAAGCCTCTTCTGGCATGCAGGCATACATGCGGGTAGAACACTGTACTTACTAAATAAATTTTTTTTAAAGAGAGAGATGGGGGGGAGGGGAGGGGGATGGGGATGGGATGGGGGGGAGGGAGTCCTCAGCATGGCAGAGTTTAGGGGACAATAGGGAGAACTTGGGTTTAAAATCATCGAAGGAGTTGAGGAATAAACTTAAGGCCTCTCTCAGGGTTAAGTAGCCCAATATGGTGAGTCTCATGTATTCTCTCAGTCTTCAGGGAGACTGCAGTCACTGGCCCTCAGAGAAAATGGAATTACTGGGAATTAAGTATGTCAGTACCATCACAAGAGACACATACCTGAACCTAAGGGACAAGTATCCTCTGTTAGGCTAGGAGGCTGGTAATGAGGGATGGTGAGCTAGGCCTCAACTCCAAAGATGAACTATTTTTTTGCTTTGGTTTTTGGTTCTTTGAGACAAGGTATCCCTGTGTAGCCCTGATTGTCCTGAAACTCCCTCTTACTATAGGAATCCTAATTGGTATTAGAATCAAAACCAGGAACAAGATATTGGGGTAAAGCTGAAAGATCAGAGAGATGGGAGCATGCCACAGCTGCTTCTCACCTTGCCAACTCCTCAGCCAAAAGGGGGAGATGCTGTCTCCAGAAATACTAAGACTGAATGCCAAAGGGAAGGGAAGCAAGGAGCAGAACTCCTGTCTCCTCTCATCTTTCTACGCCCAGCCACATCACTTCCTCTCTTAATCTTTCTAATGCTGGATTAAAGGTGTGTACCACCACTACCTAGTTCTGTTTCTCTTTTAGACTGGATTAATTTCACTAGCTCAGGGTGTCCTTGAACTCACAGAGGTCTGGCTACCTCTGCCTCCCTATTGCTAAGATTAAAGGTGTGTAGACCTGCCTGGCCTGTGGGGCTAACTCTGTGGTTGGCTCTGTCCTCTGAGCTTCAGGCAAGTATAACCAACATATTAACACACCCTCTGTAGACCAGGCTGACTTCAAACTCACTGATAACAGCCTGCTTCTGCCTCGCAGGTACTAGGGTTAAAGGCGCAAGTATCACCACACCCAGTGAATTGTCTTCTTTTCATACTTAGTCAGCAATTTGCCTTCTTAGAACTTCACTGGTAGGCTGAGGATATTCTGAATCATGGATCTCATGAAGTTTTTGACTCTCATTCTCTAAGAAGATGAAATACACATCTATGGACCCCATCTCTCTTCTGTAATACTCTGGAGTTATCTATCCATGAGTCCTGAAGGGCATTCTTAGCCTATTTCTTAGGGCCACCTAGGGCTGCTGCAGATGACACATCTCTGGATACAAGACAGAATAGTTAGTTCTCATTTTTACTCTTTGGAGGCCTAACAGTCAGTTCCCAAATAAATACAGGCAGACTTATTTTTACTTATGAATGCCTGGCCTTAGCTTGCCCTGTTTCTAGCCAGCTTTCCTTAAATTATCCCATCTACCTTTGCCTCTGGGCCTCTTACCTTTCTTATATTATGTATCTTGCTTAGCTTCTTATCCTGTGGCTGGCTGTGTGGCAGGATGGCAGGCCCCTGGTAACCTCTCCTCCTCTTTTTGCTCCTCCCTCCTCGCTCTCTTCTGTAGATTTCTCTTTGTATTTATTCTGTCCACCTGCCCTGCCTATTTCTCTCTCTGGCCTGGCTATTGGCTGTTCATCTGTTATTAAACCATTCATGTATTTTAGACAGGCAAAGTATCACAGCTGTGCAGGGTTAAACATGTAAGGATTCCCAACACTTCTACTGGTGGAATAAGAATTCCTGGTATGTAGCGGCCACGTGGTAAACCCATCATGGACATGGAGCAGGCATAAAGCCCACCCATATGGAGGGCACGCCCCTAGGCATGACTTTGTAAATCTGTGCCCACCCACTCTCTTAAAAGGAGACACCACGGAGCTGGAGAGATGGCTCAGTGATTAAGAGCACTGACTGTTCTTCCAGAGAACAGGGGTTCAATTCCCAGCATCCATATGGCAGCTAACAACTGTCTGTAATTCCAAGATCTGACACCCTCACACAGTTATACATGCAGGCAAAACACCAGTTCACATAAAATAAAAATAAATACTTAAAAAAAAAGAGAGAGAGAGACACCACGTGAAGGCCGATTTTTCCTCCCCTGCTTTCCTGTCTTGTACCTGCTTGGTAAGTCCCTCGAATAAACTCTCGTGTGGCATCTGGTGGTGTGCATCTGTTCTTAAGCTCAAAATCAGCAAAACAAAGGCAACATAAAAGAGTGCAACACATCTTTGCACCATTAAACAAATATTTCAAAGCATGAATAAATGTACACTTCTTAAAGTAATATTCTACGACAGGGGGGTAGATGAACAGACACTTACCAAGAGGGCTGAATCAAACCTGAAGTTTTGGTCTAGTTCCATCCTGTGCTACAAACAGAGAGGGAGCTTTGGCTTCTCTTCTCACATTTCCAACAAGCCACTCGCCATCCTAGGTTAATATGTAAGGTGACTTTGTCAAGCTATGATAATGGTTATATACAGTAAAACATACATACATAGGTACATGTATAACTTCTTTTAAACACACAAGCTTATGATACATAGGCCTCCATTTTATGCTCTTGCTCTGACACCATAGATATTAGAGGCAGGCCTGGCTAAAAGTATTCTAAATCATTGTGGAGGTGAATGAGTTGGCGTTTTCTTATAATTTTAATTATAGCTAATTATAGTGTGTTAATTTCATTACCTATGAATATATGAACAATACCATTTTCCAAATATAAGTAATTGAGAGCTAGAGTCTGTATTAAAGTGAAATAACTTACATTATACCTAGGATAGTTTTGCCATATAGTAATTAGTTTATATATTTATTGCAGTAAGGTGAGATATGACCCTGGGTCTTGTGCATATTGGGCAAGCTGTCAGTGAGCCATACCTTCAGCTCCACAGTAGTTGCTTTAAAAATGATTATAAAGATGAATAAAAGAGGGCTGGAGAGATGGCTCAGTGGTTAAGAACACTGGCTGCTCTTCCAGAGGACCTGAGTTCAATTCCCGGCACCCACATGGCAGCTCACAACTGTTTATAATTCAAGTTTCAGTTGCCCTGACACCCATGGCAAAACATCAATGTACATAAAATAGAAATAATTTTTTTAAAAGGATGAATAAAAGAGGCCCTGCAGCATTTTGTAAACTGGCCCTCATCGGTTGCCATGTGTTTGGCAGCTAATAAGGCTGTAGAAAAATATCTGGTTGTGGCTTCACCTGAAGCTGCTTTAGGGATCTTAGCTCCTAGATGAAGCTAAGGAACTAATGAGGAAATGAGAGCCTACTTGGGGATTCTTGAGAGCAAGTGGTTACCTAGGACTCCCTACCTTTTTCATCTCCTGAGATTCTAGAATTAGATATCAACACGTAATAAGTGGAACACAAAATATGAAACATTCCATCCACGTGATTTCAATATCTATCCAAGTACAAAAGTAGGGTGTAAATATATTTGTTTCCATTGGATTTTTAACACATCAGGATTTTTTAAAAACAAATTAGGATTTATTTACTTTATGAGTGTGTGGTGATATATTGTATATGTCATAAAATCAGCCTGCAATATCAGAGAATAGAATCACCCACAGTTAAGCCGAGGCCAGAGAATGGTGACCTACTCATTTAGTCTGCTCACTCAGGAGACAAAGATCTTTCTGAATTTCTGTGAGTTTAAGGTCTAACAACCAAACAATAGTAGCTCACACCTTTAATCCTAACTCTAGGATTACGATGCACAGTCAAAAGTCAAACCAGCTGCAGCTGTATTTATGGCAGGAGGAGGCAGACATTCATTCATTCTGTAGGAGCAGTCTGGTGACCAGCCAGGCTGAGGATTCTTGAAGATAGCTTTCACTCTGTTCAGCCTGCAAAGTTGGTTGGGTGAGAATTGATTTGTGGTCTGTTTCCTCTCTCTGATATTCCAGTTTTCCCCCAATATCTGGCTCCAGGTTTTCAGTATATACTAACCAGAATTCATGCAATATGAGTGTTTTGCTTGCACAGATGGATGTGCACCACAAGTGAGCTTGGTACCCATGGTGTTCAGAAGGAGATGGATGTCAGATATCTTGGAACTGGAGTTATGGATGCTTGTGAGCTACTGGAACTTAACCCAGGTCTTCTCCAAGAACAACAAGTGCTCTTAATCACTGAGCCAGCTCTCTAGCCCCAACTGGATTTTCTGAGCATGTTTTGTGCCAAGCATGAAGTCAGACAGAAACTGGCTCCATATTTATTGCTCTCTATTTTGTTTTTAGTAGCTGCTTTTATTTTTGAGATTATAAAATTAATTGCATCATTTCCTCCTTCCTTTTTTTTCCCTCCAAAACCTCCCATTTACTCTTCCTTGGTCTCTTTCAAATTCACGGTCTCTTTTTTCATTAACTGTTGTTGCATATGCATATATATTCCCATATGTATGTATGTATGTATGTATGTATGTATGTATGTAAGAATGAATGTATTCCCAAATACTTAAGTACAACTTTCTCAGTCCGTATAAATGTTACTGGTATGTATGTTTTCAGGGATGACCATTTAGTATTGGATAACCATTTTGTGTGCTCCTCCCTGGGGAAGACTCTTTCTCTTGCTCCCAGCATTCCTTAGTTGCCTGTAGTTCTCTGTGTAGGATTGAGGCCACATGTTTCCCCTTCCATCCAGGTTAGCATGCCATGGTTGGGGTCCTCGTTCACCTCATGTTTAGGTAGTCATGTTGGTGAGATGTTTTAAGTGAGGCTTCTGAAATTCTCAGGACACAGTCTCACAGCAAACTCCCTTTTATGCAACTCTGAAACAGTTTATGAATGCTATTAAGTTGGTTATGTCTTAGTATTAGAAGATATGTCTCAGTGTTACAACAGTTGCCTAATGAGTTCAAATCCTGGGTCATCACTTAGAACTGAGAAAAGAATATTCTCCCAACTCTCTACTTTGTCTCCCTTTACCCTGTTTGGTTTTATATCTAAAGGGATATATATATACACACACACACACACACATATATATATATGCTTATTAGTTGTCTTTCTTAGAAGAGTGTAGTAAGAACAGACATTTTGCTTAAGTGCTAACATCCCCAGTGCATGCTACATATTAAGTACTCAAGAGATATTTTGTTAAGGAATATGATTGAAATTATACTATTATCCTAGTTTTCAGTGTGGTTTTGTGTATATAGAGTGTTGCTAGAAAAAGAGACAGTCATGGGAGTCTTTGGTTTTTGTTTTTAGTTTTGAAAGGCCTTGATTGAGGGAGATTACTAATATTGATATTACATGGTAGAGTTAGTATCTAGATAAGAATTAATGTCAAAGAAAACATACTACATTGGAAAATGGTAATTCGGGCTGGAGAGATGGCTCTGTTCTTCCACAAGACCTAAGTTCAATCCCACATGGTGGCTCACAATCATCTATGATGAAATCTGGTATCCTCTTCTTTATACTGTATACATAATAAATAAATAAATTTTTTTAAAAAGAAAAATGGTAGCTCTCAAAGGCCATAGGAATGTGTAGTAGATTTTCTTTTCAATGTACAGTAGTGTTCATTGTTGTAACATAGACAAACATTCGAGCTCTAAGAAAACAACTATCTTTCAAGTTTGGTAAACCATTAGCCCATTAACAAAACTTCTCTAAGCTATTAAAGTAATAAGACAAATAATTCTTAAATTCTTTTATTTTCCTCACTTCATAGCAATTATTTTAATGAGCCACTGGGGTTTTGCAGATTTTTTTCAATAGCAGAAAAACTCTCTTTGGTATAAAACTGACCAGGAGGAAAACTGAATGCAATATATTTCATAATTAACTCTGTCTTCTGTCACCGTCTGTCTCTTCCTGTCTCTCTATCTCTATTTCTGTCTCTGTCCCCCCCCCCACCGCCCATGCATGCATTGTTTGCTAGTAGCTCTTGCAAGATTTTGATGGCTGAGAAAACCCTGGAGCATTACCTCTTTTTCTTTTCTTTCCTTCCTTCTTCTTCATGCTGTCATTTGCTTTGCCAAATGAGACTTTACCTTTAAATCTGAATCCCAAAGAAACTGTTCTATGGGATGGACTACAAGCATTGGATTGACATGCAACCTACAAGCACCTGAATATGGGATGTCTCTGCTTCCAAAACTATGAAAAATAAATTTCTATTTGTTTATGATATTCAGTTTATAGTGCTTTCTTACAAACTACTACAACTGACTGAAACATCTCCCAAATTAATCTATAGGTTCAATATGATCTCAGTCAAAATTGCTGTGTTTTGCTAGAAACTGATTTCAAGAATTATATGAGCATGTAAAGACCTAATTATCTGGAATAATTTTGAAAAGAACAATGATGGAGACCTTGGATTTTAATTTTTAATTACACTTTATTTATTGTACATGTGCAAATGTACATACCACAGCATTCTTGAGGAGGTTCAGAGGGCAACTTTTGGTAATTGTAGCTCTCCTTCCACCATGTGAATCTCAGGAATTGAACTCAGGACCTCAGGCTTAGTATCTGACATTCTTGTCCACTGGCCCATCTCAATAGCCCTTTTCTCTCATTTTAACATATATATACGAGCAATGATCAACTGTGTTGGCAATACAGAAGCAAAAAAAAAAAAATAGCCAGGCATGGTGGCCTATGCCTTTAATATCAGCACTCAGGAAACAGAGGCAGGTAGATCTCTATGAATTTGAGGTGGGCCTGGTCTACAGAGTGAGTTCCGGAATAGCTAGAGCTATAATGGAACACTGTCTCAAAACAAGCAAACACACACCCCAAACCCAAAATAACAAAAAGGATAGCTGTGTTTTAGCTCCACAAAGGCAAGTGGGGGATGGTAGAACAGACTTTGCTCTATTTCTGTGGGTGACATGATAGTGGCTACAGTCAAGGTCAAACCAGAGGTTAGAAAGATAGTAAAAACAGCCATAATGATTCAACAATGAAACTCACAGCAGAGAAAAGATTTATTTATTTTGAAGATATGTGGAAATTATAATCAATAATAGAAATGAAATTTACCATCACAGGTCTAGTTGCAAAGGAGTGAGCATGCTTTGTGGCTTATAGTTGCATGCAATGCTGGCAGAATCAACTGCTTCTTCCAGGTACCTGTAAAACAAACAAAAAAAAATCAATAAACAAAAGCATTAAAATTATCCTCTCCCTCCAAAATGGAGTGGAAATAGAAGACGATATATAAGAGAGTTGTAGGGTTGGTACCTAGGTTTAACAAGCTTATTTTGGAAGCCTTTTCCCAAATGTCTCTATCACTGTGGCTTATTTTCCATAGGGGAAACCTCTTCCATGAGCAAAATTATGTCAAGCCTCCTATTTGAGGGAATGAGACTTTGGCCCTCTCCATCCTTTTTGTCTCACATAAGGAAAAAAAAAATGAAATCAACCAAGATCAACAAGGGGTAAGATCTAGGGAAAATCAACTGGAAACGCAGTTACAGAGAAGTAGAAGGTTGGGATGAAAGGCTATAGTGTAATATACATTTAATGAGAATATTAGTAGCAGCAGAAAAAGAAAATATCTTTCAAGAAGTAATTCCTAAGAACTCTTTAAGTAACAGTATTGTAACAGCTACAAAGCATGCATCTGGGAAGCTCAGAAGACACAATCAATACCCAAACCAGGCCAGAAAACACCCACATCCCAATATCACATCCCAATGCTAAAAGTCTGGGGTTTTTTTTGTTTATGTTTTGTTTTGTCTGTTTGGTTAGTTTGTTGATTTTGTTTTTAGATGGCATCTCACCAGGTAGCTCAGGATGCCCTTGAATTTACTTACATATAACCTTTTAGCCTCCCACTCCTGATGATTCTGCCAGCTCCACTTTGCCTGGCCAGAGTGAAAATCTTGAAGACTGAGCAGGCTGAAATACACTGTTACAGAAGAACTATCGGGATTATAATGCACTTATTAGAAACTATATGAGACAAAAACAAAACAAAGTCTTTAAACTATAGTAAGTTTCTGGCTTGTCTGGCCTATGGTCCAGACCTACAGACCTGCAGCCCCACAGGAGCACACAGGCACTTATATTAATTTTATGATAATTGACCTAGGGCCCAGGCATATAACTTGCTAACTCTTCACTATTAAACTAACCCATAATTCTTGGGCTGGAGAGATGACTGAGAGGTTAAGGGCACTGACTATTCTTCCAGAGGTCCTGAGTTCAATTCCCAGCAACCACATGGTGGCTCACAACCATCTATGATGACCCCCGGTACCCTCTTCTGTATACATAAAAAGTGAATAAATAAATAATAATACATAAACTAACCCATAATTCTTATCCTGTTTAGCCATGTGGCTTGGTACCTTTTCTCAGAGCAGCATTTCAACTTCTTTCTTCTGCATTTGCTGCTGTCTCATTGTGGTGTCTCTCTGGCTGCTCTGCTCTGTTCTTCCTGCTGCCAGAAGTTTTGTAGTCTGGTAGCCCTGCTCACACTTCCTGTCTGCCTTTGACCTATCAGCATTTTTATTAAACCAGTAGGTGGGACAATTATTTACAATGTAACAACATAATCCCACTACATTCCCCCTTTTTTCCTTTTTAAAATAAGAACCCCAAATCTAATATTCTTTTTTCCATTATGTATAACTTATAACCAACCCTCTCTCCACCCCCTGTTTCCCAGAGTTCTCTGAGAGGAGGGATTTGATGGATACATCCTGTACAGGGCTGAGTTTTCCAAGGTCTCTCACTCTCTGCATGATGTCTGGCTGTGGGTCTGTGTGTTTGTTCTCATCTGCTACAGGAGGAAGCTTCTCTGATGATGGTTTAGGAAGGCACTACTCTACATCTATAGAAGGATTTTTGTCAGGAGGAATATTCTCTTTTGTGATGGCTGAACAAAACACTAGTCTATGCCTATAGCAGGATGTCATCACCAATCACTTTATTGCTATTTTTTAAGAACTGTAATGTTTGGTTTCACCCTAGGTAACTGGGCTATCTAGTCTCAGGCTCTTGGTCACCCTAGCAGTGTCGGGTATGGGTTCCATCTTGTGGCGTGGGCCTTAAGTCAAATCAGATATTGTTTGGTGACTCCCACAAGCTTTGTGCCATCATTGCACTAGCATATCTTGCAGGCAGGGCACTATTGTAGATCAAAGGGTTTGTGGCTGGGTTGATGTTTACATTTCTCTCTTGGTAGTGTCCAGAATACCTTCGTATACTAAAGATGCTGGCACCTGTGGATAAAGCTTCTATGTAGGCATCTGTTCAACTTCTCCATGTTCAATGAGTTGTGTATGTGTTGTATTTAGCAATGAGGCTTTACCATTTGCAGTGAGAAACCTATAGTTGTTTGGGAGTTCTAATGACCTTTTTGGCCAACAACTAAATTAAATGTAGCTCAATCCTGGTACTGGAAGCTTCATTTAGTGACAAGAAATATCCATTTGGGGCTCTGTCTCTCAAATTATTTGGCAATTTTATTTAGATTATCTTTATATACTTATATATTTTTGGAAGCTTCTACTGTATTGGGTTTTCATACTACCTTTCAAATGACACTTAAGTGTAGCTTCTTTCCCCATATTCACTCCCTTATACCCATCCACCCTTTTTCCTCCCATTCTAGTCTCCCTTATCCATCCATGAACAAATATCTATTTTATTTCCCTTTCCTAGGGAGATGTATCTGTCCCTCACCCTAGTCCCTTACTCTATACCTAACCTCTATGTTTGGTTTAATAAAAGTCTAAATGGTCAATAGTTAGGCAGGATTTTGTGGGCAAAAAGAATAAAGGAAGATGCAGAATTGTCATTTTAAGAGTTGTGAAGAATTGTGTTAGAATTTTTATGTGGATTAAATTGCTTTTGATTGGATGGTAACTTTTACTATATTGATTATACTTATTCATGAACATAGGAGATCTTCTGCTATCTCCTTTGGTTCTCTTGTCAATGTCTTGAATTTTTATCATACAAGTAGTACATATTTGGTTAGAGTAACCCCAAGATATTTTATACTATATGAGGATATTGTGAAAGGTATTGTTTCCCATTTGTATATAGGAGTATTATTGATTTTTTAAAGCTAATTTTGTACTCAGATATTTTGCTGAAAGTATTCATCAACTGTAGGAGTTTCCCTATGGAATTTTTTGAGTCACTATGTATACTATCTTATCTTCCAATAAAGATACTTTGATTTCTTTCTTTCAATTTATATCCTCTTGATCTCATTCAATCACCTTATTTCTTTAGTTAAGACTATAAGTATTATAATAAATAGCCATGAAGAGACTGAACAAACTTGTCTGATGTTAGTGGAGTTGCTTTGAGTTTCCATTTAAATTCATGTTGGCCATGGGCTTGTTGTAAACTGCCTTTATCATGTTTATGTCTGCCCCTTGTATCTCTAATCCCTCCAGGACTTTTATCAGGAAGGGTCTCAAATTTTATCAAAGACCTTTTCTATATCTAATTAGATGATCATGTGTATTTTTTATGCCAATTATTTATACAGTGGATTATATTTACTTATTTTTCATATATGGGACCATCCTTGCATCTCTGGAAAGAAGTCTTCTTGATCATGGTGCATGATCTTTTTGATGTGTTCTTGGATTTGGTTTGCAAGTGTTTTATTGAGACTTTTTGCATTTATGTTCATAAGGGAAATTGATCTGTAATTCTCTTTCTTTGTTGAGTTATTATGTAGTTTGGGTATTAGGATAAATGTGGCCTCATAAGTTGAGTTAGGCAATGTTTCTTTGTTTTTATTTTGCAGAATAATTTGAGGACCATTGACATTAACTATCCTTTGAAAGTCTGGTAGCATTCTTTGATAAAACCATCTGGCCCTGGGCTTCTGAGGGGTGGGGTATGAGGTTGGAAGACTTTTAATGACTGCTTCTATTTCACTGTTTAGATTGCTTATCTAACCTTGATTTAACTTTAGCAAATTGTATGTATCTAAAAACTTATTCATGGTCCCTGAAGCCTCTTGGTCCACAGTTGACTAAGAAGTAAGTGGCCCTGACCCTCAGGCCAAGCAGAAACCATGGTCTCCAAACCCCAGGCCCTGGGACACACCCCAACCACACTCAGCTCTGCCCTAAATCAAAGAAAGCTGGGAGAGTGCCCCCAAGCCCAATCTCCAGCAAAACACAGCTAAAAGGGCATCCCATGAGCCAAACCCCACCCAAACCACAATCTGAATCATCACACACCAACAACTGGAGACCCTGAAGCCTCCTGGTCCACAGCTCACTAAGAGCCAATTAAGGGCTGACTAAGAATGACCCATGCGACAACTAGAGACACATAGATCCTTGGCCTACTGCCAACTAAGAGCTGATTAAGAGCAGCCCCTGCAATTACTGGAGACACACAGCCCCAGGGCCCATAACAGATTAAGAGCAAACTAAGAGCTGACTAAGAGTAAACCAAGGAAGCAATGGGCAGATGCCAGTGCAAGAATACATATAACAATACAAAGAACAGCAAGACACCACCAGAAGAAACTGGTTGTTCTACAACATCAAGACCTGAGCGTAACAATGGAGAGGAAACAGAAGGAAATGACCTTAAAAATAACTTTATGAATACAATAGAAGCCTTAAAAGAGGATATAAAAAGCTCCCCTAGAAAAATAGAAGAAAATACAAAAAAAGGAAGAGATTAACAAATCCCTAAAGAAAACCAAGAAAAAGAAAACAAACAGGTGAAAGAAACATTCTGGGAATTAAAAATTGAAATAAAAGCAATAAAGAAGGCACAAACCAAGGCAAATCTGGAAATAGAAAACCTGAAGAAATAAACTGGAACTACAGATGCAAGCATAACAAACAGAATACAAGAGATGGAAAAAGAATCTCTGGAGTGAAGGATTCAATAGTGGAAATAGATACATCATTTAAAAAAAACTAAAACCAAAAAAGTCATAATACAAAATATCCAGGAAATCTGGAACACCATGAAAAGACCAAACCTGAGAATAATTGGAATCAAACAAAGAGAAGAATACCAGCTCAAAGGTACAGAAAATATATTCAACAAAATCATACAAGAAAACTTTCCCAACCTAAAGAAGGAAATACCTATAAAGATACAAGAAGCTTACAGAACACCAAGTAGACTAGACCCCTGTGGTAGCATGAATAAATGAGACCCAGAACCAAATATTAGGGAAGGCTGAAATATTAGAGAGAGAAAGCACCACAGTCATTTCTCACCAAACTGTCTTGCAACTTTCTCAGCCTCAAACCTGGTCTCTTCTGCCTGTGGCTTCTGTCTCTCTGAGTTTCTACAGCCCTTATATACCCTATCCCATCCAGGTTAGGATTAAAGGCATGTAGCCTTAAACTCACAGAAACAGAAGAAGTTCTGTCTCTGGAGTTATGGAATTAAGGGTGTTGGTCCCCACTCCCACTTTCCCTGTGCTGGGATTAAAGGTATGTGTAACTGACTCAGCTGTTTATCCTTGTAGTTAAGGATCAAGGATTTCCTGAGCTGTCTGCCTAGGATTTGACTGTGTGGTCTCTCTAATATCCCAGGATTTATTAAATATTTAACATATATCCATAGACCCCCCCCAAAAAAAGTCTGCTTGCTACTAATAATCAAACCACTAATCTTATAGAATAAAGAAAAGGACCAAATTACCTAAAAAAGCAGACCCTTCATAACACCTGACTAGTCAATGGAAACAATGAAAGCAAGAAGGACCTGGTCAGAAGTTATATAGACACTAAAAGAACATGGAAGTCAACCCAGACTACTACACCCAGCAAAACTCTCAATCACCATAGATGGAGTAAATAAGATATTTTATGACAAAACCAGATTTAAACAATACCTGTCCACAAATCTGGCCCCATAGAAAGCACTAGAGGAAAAACTCCAGCCTAAAGAAACCAGATATACTCATTAAACCACAAACAATTGATAATCTCACAGAAGAAAAACCCAAAGAAGGGAAACACACACAAGCTAATACCACAACTAACAGGAAATAACAATCATGGCCATTAATACCCTTTTATCCATGGACTCAAGTCACCTATAAAAAGACACACCCTAACATGATGGATAAAGAAACAGAAGCCATTCTTATGCTACATACAAGAAATACACCTCAACTTCAAAGACAGACACAGTCTCAGAGTAAAGCATTGGGAAAAGACTTTCCAATCAAATGACACTAAGAAGCAAGCTGGTGTAGCCATTGAAGACAGTAAACTTAGCTCAAGAAACCCCATTTTGTATTCTAGTAGCCACTTTGCACTATAGAGGTAAAATAAAGTTCAGTTTCACATTCCTGACAGAGGCTTGCCCAGTTCCAAGAAAGAATAAGCTAAGTACTATCTAAGGACACCTGGATGATCCAACCCTAACATAGTAAAACGGCCAAGCCACCCTGTAGTGGGAAATTAGAAACTATATATGTAAACGATTGCATCATAAAACTGGAGACGAGCGGGGCGTGGTTAACTAAAAAAGATTTCAAAAATAGACCTTCAAGGGAGAGGACCAGGACAAAAAGTCGTCATTCTCTCGAGAGAGTTCCTGACCGGGTGAGCAGTTCGGCCCAGCTGCGCAAGAGTTCAGACGTACGGTGTGGGGATAAAAAATCTTCCTCAAAAAGGCTCCGGCGCGCTACAACCTTATCCTGTCATCTTCTCTTAAAACCAACTCTGTTTTGTAAGTGATTTTCACAAAATAAACCCCATTTAAAACATATCTCACGGCAGGTTTTTACCGTGATAATTGGCGCCCAGTTATTTTCATTATTTAATATGCTTACATAGGAACAAACTAACTACAACTATTGTCAAATTTGAAGATGTGTTTATCAAGTTTCTCCCTTTAAGATATTCTCAATGCTGTATCTTTTTAAAGAAATTTCAATGCAAATGTGTCTTTTATATAGTAATAGATGATAAATAAATAGTTAGAAAAAAAAGTATTTGGCAGAAGGGCCTCTTCTTAAAGGACTCAGTGTTTTGCCTCTAAGGCTGAATCAGGGAAGTCTCACTTAAAAAAGCCTCACCTCTGCTTGCCTCTAGCAAACATAGCTGATCCAAGAAAACGCCTCCATTAAGAAGCCATCTGTGACTCTGTTCCCTTTTGACTGTGAGCACAGAAAAGTTAAATTCACCATAAGCGGCTTGTTTTTTATACGGAGTCTTCTCTGAGACTTTAGGAACTGGCCTTGGTGTAGCTTAGCTGCACTTCAAAAGCTGACCATTTTTAATTGAAAGCCTCGTCCCTCACCAGGGTGTGTCTGTGCCATGGTTCAGAGGAGAAACAGAAGCTGTTTTTAACTCCAATTCTGTTCTCTAGAACCCTTTTAAATCTTTCTCAAGTTTTATTTTGGTGTATATTACCCATGTTGGGCAGCCATTTGTTGTATTTGGTTTCTGACCCAGACTTTTGGATCTTGTCCTGAGGTTCTAACCCACTGATAGGCAGTCCCACAGTCCCACAGAGACACACAGACACATTAATTTTCTGCTGATTGACCTAGGGCCCAGGCATATAGATTGCTAACTCTTAACCCTTAAACTAACCCATTATTCTTATCCTGTTTGGCCATGCAGCTCTGCATCTTTTCTTAGAGCAGCATTTCAGCATCTTTCCTCTGCATCATCATCTGGCATCTCTTCTGGGTCTGTGCCTGCTCTGAGATGTTCCCAGAGTTTTCTTAGTCTGGTAGCCCTGCCCACACTTCCTGTCTGCCTTCAGCCAATTAGCTTTTTATTAAACTAGTCGGTGAGACAATTATTTACAATGGAACAGAGTACAATCCTACTACAAAACCCAGCGACACTGAACTTGATAGAAAAAAATTGTGAAATATTCTACAGTGCATTGGCACAGGTGACAATTTTCTAAGTATAACACCAGAAGCACAGACACTAAGACCACTAATCAAAGAGGGAGAAAAAAAGAGATGGATATCTTGACAGAGGAAGCCAATGTGGGGTTGGAAAGAGACTAGATTCTAGGGAAACCTCCAAGAACTCACAGGATGTCCCTGGCTAAGTCTCCAACCAATAGTGAAGGTGATGCCTAGACAAGACTTCCCCTATAATCAAATAACAACCACCCTAAGGGTCATCACAGAACCTACACCCAACAATGAATAGAGTTGGAGACAGAGATCCATGGCTGAGCACTGGACAGAGCTGCTGGTCCAGCTGAGAGCTGGGAGAAGAGTCTGTATGAGCAAAAGGATAGGGACTATGAGGAAAATTCTCACAGTGATGGCTGGCTGGAGCTCTAGGAAGCTCACTGAATCAAGAACAGCCACTAGGGAACCACCAGGAAAAGGAACTAGACTCTCCAAGTATAGGCAACTGTCCACTGACTTGAGCAGTATGTGGAGTCTCAAGGGGAGGGATCAGACTGGCACCTCAGAGCCCATTTCCTCTAGAGGTACACCTAACCCAGTCTTGATATTGGGATGAGGAAACTGGACTTGCCTGGAGTGGATGTACCACACTGAGCTGCCCCATCTTAGGACTTCTTATCCTTTGGGGGAAGGGGATACAGGGTCGAGGAGGAGAGAGACTGAAAACAGACTGGGAGGGATTAGGAAGAGGGAAGGGAGGGGTAGCAGGGGGGATACATGGATAAAAAAGACTTTTTCTATAAATAAATAGAAAAATAGTAAATTAAAAAACAGAAAGAAAAAAATCCATTTTTTTTAGATTTTCCAAGTTTATGTAGTATAGATTTTTAAAGTATGTCCTTATGATTCTCTGGATTTCCATGGTATCTGTCATGTCCTCCTTTTCATTTCTAATTTTGTTAATTTGGATAGTCTTTCCCTCTGTCTTTTAGTTAATTTCAATAAGGGTTTGTCAATCTTAATGATTTTTCTTAAAGAACATAGTCTTTGTTTTATTGACTGTTTCTTCTTCTTCTTTTTATTTGTTTCTATTTTATTGATTTCAGCCCTGAGGGTGATTATTTCTTGCTGTTTACTCCTTTTAGGTGTGATTTCTTCTATTTGTTCTTGAACTTTCAGGTGTGTTGTTAAGCTACTAGCATGAGATCTCTCCATTCTTTTAAATATAGGAACTCAATGTTATGAACTTACCTCTTTCAACTGCCTTCACTGTATCTCATAAGTTTGGGTATATTGTGTATTCATTTTCATTCAATTCTAGAAAGTCTTTAGTTTATTTCCTAATTTCTGTCTTGAGTCATTTTTCTTTTCTTTCTTTTTTCTTTGATGGAGTTGTATCCAGTCTTTATTTATTTTACTTTGTTCTATGTAATTTATAGGAGATGTCTATGTAATTTATTGTATGCATATATCACTAGGAAAGTTTTCACCAAATTGTTTTGTGCTTAAATATGCCTAAAATAAACAATTCAGGGTCAGACTCACAAAGTTTAAGCCAACACTGGCTACTTAGTCATTGTCTTAGGGTTTCTATTACTAGGAAGAGACATCATAACCATGGCAATTCTTAGAAAGGAAAAATATTTAATTGGGGTGGCTCACTACATTTCTCAGTTTAGTCCATTATCATCAGGGCAGGAAGCAAGGCACCATGCAGGCAGACATGGTGCTGGAGAAGGGGCTGAGGATTCTTACATCTTGTCCAGCAGGCAACAGAAAATGTACCATCTCACTGTGCATGGCTTAAAAATATGTAAGACCTCAAAGCCCTCCTCCACCGTGACATACTTCTTTAACAAGACCACACTCACTCCAATAAGGTCACACTTTCCAATAGTGCTACTCCATTTGGGGGCTATTTTCTTTCAAATCACCACAGACATGTTGAACCAAATTATCTTTGGAGTCCCAAAGACTCTCTGTGGTGGTTGCAGAAAATTCTAAATGCCCCAGGTAGAAATCACTGAATAAAGCTGAGTGTGGTGACTCATATCTGTTTTCCCATGTGTTTAGGAGATTGATGCATGGGAATTGAGGCAAGTTCAAAGCCATTCTGGGATACATAGTAAATTCCAGTACAGTCTGGGCTACAAAGTGATAAACTGCGCTTAAGAAAAGGGAAAGAATTATAAAGTTCTGTATAGATGGCAAATCTCTTGCCTCTTTGAGAATTACTTTTAAAAATAAAACACAGGGGCTGGAGAGACGGCTCAGTGGTTAAGAGTACTGATTGCTCTTCCAGAGGTTTTGAGTTTTATTTCCAGCAAGCACATGTTGGCTCACAACCACCTGTAATGAGATCTGGTACCCTCTTCTGGCCTGCACATGCAGTCAGAACATTGTAATAATAAACAAACCATTAAAAAATAAAAATAAAACACAGATAAAATTGACAAGGATTTGACAGATAAAACAGTCACCAAACACTCTCCTGGCCATCATTCTCTATTAAGCACCACAAGCCAGAAGCATTCTGGCCAGAAATGGTTCCTTGAAGACCTGTCAAAACTAAGCCCAATCCTGCCTCCAAGACAAGAAAGTAAGCATCTGGCCCACGTGTTTCTTTTTCTGCTTCACAGAATGGCCTTATGTTTCTTCTTCATTCACTTCTTTTAAACCTATTAACTGAGTCCCTGCATCCCATGTTACTGATACTAACATTAAGGGAGTGGTGGAGTAGAGGACAACAAACATAGTTCCTGGGACAAGCGAAGAAAAATGACATTGACCAAGTAAGCATGCATGCTCTAGTACAGCAATAACAAGAACTCCGTACTCCAAGACAAACAAGCTCGTCTGGGTTAAAAGAGAAAGGCAGAAGCTTTTCATTCAGGAAACAATATTGGGACAATACATTGACATAGGGCTACAGTAGAGTAGTATGTTTAGAAACCTCGGGCTTGGTTCTACCTTGAGCTGTCATATTTCTTCGGACAACTCATTTCGATTCTTGGTCTCTTTGCTTATACATAAAACAGGAAAATTAGGGGGAACTGAATTAGAAAGTTCTGAGCACATGGTGAGAAACAAAGAAAGTGGTGTTGTTTTTATAACATTACCTCTCTCAAACTTTGTGCTAGGGTGTGCAACAGTGAGTTGATCCATTCTTTTTTTAAAAAAAATTCAGCAGTTAGTTATTCATTTTCCATGAATTTGAAAGCTTTCTGTTTTTTCTGTTGTTGATACCCAGCTTTAATCTGTGGTGGTCTCATAGAATGTAGGGTGTTATTTACATCCTTGTATCTGTTGAGATTTGCTTTATTTACAAGAATGTTACCAATTTTGAAGAAATTTTCATAAGGTGCAGTTAAGAAGATATAGTCCTTTGTTTAGGTGAAATGCTCTATAAATATCTGTTAGGTCATTTGGTTTATAACATCAGTTAGATCCAGTATTTTTCTCTGTTTAGTTTTTGTCTAAATGACCTGCCCCTTAGTAAGATTACAGTACTGAAGTCTCTCACTACCAGTGTGTGAGAGTCAATATGTGATTTAAGATGTGGTGTTTCTTTAACAAACTTGGGTGCCCTTGTGTTTAATGCACAGATGTTAAGAATTGCAATAAGAAAGAAATTGAAGAGGATATCAGAAAATGGAAAGATCTCCTGTGTTCCTGGATAGGTACAATCAAAATAGTAAAAATGGCAATCGTACCAAAAGCAATCTACAGATTCAGTGCAATTCCCATAAAAATCACAACACAATTTTTTACAGACCTTGAAAGAACAATACTCAATTTCATTTGGAATAACAGAAAAGTCAGGATTCCCAAATCAATTTTGCTCAACAAAAGAAATTCAGGAGGCATCACCATTCCTGACTTCAAATTATACTATAGTGCTACAGTAATAAAAACCTCCTGGTACTGGCATAAAAATAGACTTGTGGATCAATGGAATAGAATTGAGGATCCAGACATTAACCCAAAAACCTATAAACACCTGATTTTCGACAATGAAGCCCAAAATATTCAATGAAAAAAAGATAGTATCTTTAACAAATGGTATTGGCATAATTGGATGGTAGTGTGTGGAAAAATGCAAATAGATCCAAGCCAATCACCCTGCACAAAACTCAAATTCAAGTGGATCAAAGACCTCAGCATAAACCCAGCCACACTGAACTTGATAGAAAAGAAAGTGAGAAATACCCTCCAGTGCATTGGCACAGGTGACTACTTCCTAAATTCAACATCAGTAGCACAGACACTAAGAACAACAATCAATAGTGGGACCTCCTGAAACCTAGAAGCTTCTATAAAGCCAAAAACACAGTCAATAAGACAAAATGACAGCCTCCAGAATGGGAAAAGGTTTTCACCAACCCTACAAGTGACAGAGGACTGATCTCTAAAATATATAGAGAACTCAAGAAACCAGAGCCCAAAACCTTGAATAACCCAATCAAAAAATGGGGTTCAGAACTAAAAAGGGAATTCTCAGCAGAAGAATAACAAATGGCTGAAAGGCACTTGAAAAAGTGCTCAACATCTTTAGCCATCAGAGAAATACAAATCAAAACAACTTTGAGATACCACCTTACACCTATCAGATTGGCTAAAATAAAAGACACAGATGACAGCCTATGCTGGAGAGGTTGCAGAGCAAGGGGAACACTCCTCCATTGTTGGTGGGAGTGTAAGCTTGTTCAGCCACTCTGAAATGCAGTATGGAAGTTTCTCAGAAAACTGGGAATCAATCTCCCCAGGGATCCAGCAATACCACTTCTGGGTGTATACCCTAAAGATGCACATTTGCACTCCAAAGGCATTAGCTCAACTATGTTCATAGCAGCATTATTCATAATAGCAAGAACCTGGAAACAACCTAGATGCCCCTCAACTGGAGAATGGATTAACAAACTGTGGTACATCTACATCATGGAGTACTACTTCAGCAGTAAGAAAAAAATGATATCCTAAAATTTGCAGGCAAAAGATAGATTTGGAGGCTATCCTCCTGAGTGAGGTATTACAAACCCAGAAAGATAAGCAGGTGATGTACTCACTCATTAGTGGACTCTAAACAAATAAACAAAAACAAACAAACAAACAAAAAAACAAAAAAACAAAAAAAAAGAAAGAAAAGAATGTCCAAGCTGCAAACCAGAACCACTGAACAGCTTGGGATCAGAAACACCCTGGACTGACTCCTTGGATCCCACTCCCCTTAGAGAAACACCTGACTCAGTCTTGAGGGAGGGGGGACAAAACTGGATCTGCCAGGAGTGGAGACTGAACTAAGCAATATTGTGTCAGTGGGACCATGGGACTGTCTGCTGCCTGCCCAGGGAGGGGATGGGGAGTTATGGAGAAGAAAAAATGACCTGATGTGGTGGGAGTGGGAAGGGACCTTGAATAATGATATACAGGGATAGAAAGCGTGACTTCTTTGTTCATAATAATAATGATAAAAAGTATACAGAAAAAAGAAAATGTGACTTCTTTATTCATAATAAATAAAACAGTATACTGTATAAGCTGAACATGCAGGACCCATAGGAAAGTGACCTCTGAACTTTGGCAGAAGAAGCTAAGATGGTCCTTCAGGTTCCTCCTTTTCAGAGAAAACTGCCAGACATTCTTCAGGAGAAGAGACTGATGAACTATGCCTGAATGGGCAAAGCAGTCCTTCAGATTTCCTGCTTTACTGAAAGGTATGCCAAAGACTCTAGGCCTGTAGGCTGAAGATGGATGCCCCAATATTACAGAGGGACTTTGGGTGACTGTCCAGGCAGGCAGATGTCATCTCTGTCATTTCTAGATTTTGGAAGTTGCTTGCACTTCTTGTTTACTCAGGTAGTATTATATGCTTCTATGGTCTTTTATGTAGTTGAATATTAGCTATAGTTATATTTTCACTGTTATTATAAAAGGTATATTAGATATGAAACTCTAGACTCACAGGATAAGGTAGATTGTACAATATTTCTTTAATTTTGTTAAATACAAACAGACTAGATATTGTAACTATAGTTCTTGCTTGATATCTGTTTTGTTATATGTAATTTTGCTATGTTGAAATTGAAACCTTCCTTTTTGATTAGACAGAAAAGGGGAAGTGATGTGGGATGTCTTTCTGTATGATGTGAATATTATTCTTCAATAAAGAGACTATTTTGGCCTATGGTAGACATCTTAGAAGTAGGCGGGGAAATTGGAGCATAAATAGGGGACAAAAGGCAGAGAAAAAAGATACTTTATTCATAAACAAATAAATAAATAAATAAATAAATAAATAAATAAATAAATAAATAAAAGAATTGCAATATCTTTGAGCTGGAGAGATGGCTCAGAGGTTAAGAACACTGGCTGTTCTTCCAGAGGTCCTGAGTTCCATTCCCAGCAACCATAGGGTGACTCACAACTATCTGTAATGAGATCTGCTACTCTGTTCTGGACTACAGGTATACATGTACACAGAACACTGTATACATCATAAGTAAATAAATCTTTAAAAAAAAAGAATTTCATTGTCCCCTTGTTGGTTCTTCTTATTAGTTTTGGTTTGAAGTCGGTTGTTAAAATGGGTACCTGCATGGCTCTTAGGTCAATCTGCTTGGGATATCTTTTTCCATTCTTTTACCCTATGTTGATGTCTATCCTTGATGTTAAGGTGTATTCTTGGATGCAGCAGAAGAATGGATCCTGTTTACAAATCTAGTCTGTTTTTTGGGGAATTGAGACCATTGATGTTGAGAGTGACTGGTGAGCACTGTTTGTTATTTCTGTTACTTTGTTGTGATTATACGGACTTTTCCTTCCCTTTTGATTTGCTGATCTAAAATTATTTATTCTTTGTGCCTTCTTGGGTGTGGTTAACCTTTTTTGGGTTGGAATTTTCCTTCTAGTATCTTCTGTAGGGCTGAATTTGCAGATGGATATTGCTTAAGTTTGATTTTAATATGGACTGTCTTAATATCTGCATTTATTGTGATTGAAAGTTTTATGGGGATAGTATCCTTGGCTGGTATCTGTGGTCTCTTTGAGTCTGTAGAACATCTGTCTAGGCTTTTATGGTTTCCATTGAGATGCCAGGTATAGATCTGTCTTTATATGTTGTTACTTGATCTTTTTTCCTTGTAGCTTATAATATTCTTTCTTTGTTCTGTATGTTTAGTGCTTTGATTATTTTGTGGTTGAAGGGGCTTTCTTTTGTGGTGCAATCTGTTTGATATTCTATATGTTGTAACTTACAGTGGGAGACAGGAGTCATACCATACAACAAGATTCACATGAGAGTTTTCCTGGCGGGGAAGGAGACAGAGACCTGTGATTCCAGGAATGAGAGTGAAGGAAGAGAAAGAGATGGGAGGCTGGCAAGACTTGCCTTTTAAAACGAGACACAGCAAATGTGCACAGGGAGTGCTCTTAGTGGCTACAGCTGAGTACATATCCTGTGAGGACCCTAAGAGCAGGCCAGTACAGATACCTGAATGCTAACACTTTATTCTTCGTATACCTTTATAGGAATTATATTCTTTAGGTTAGGAAAAATTTCTCTTATGTTCTTGCTGAAAATATTTTCTGGGCCTTTGAGCTGGTATTCTTTTCCTTCCTCTATTTCTATTATTCTTAGGTTTGATCTTTTCATAGTGTTCTATATTTCCTGTATGGTTTTTAGATTTAGCATTTTTTTGACTGAGGTGTCCATTTTTTTCTATCGTGTCTTCAATGCCTCTCTTCCATTTTTTGTATTCTTTTGGTGAGGCTTGTCTCTGAGGTTCCTGTTCAAGTTCATAAATTTTTCATTTCCAGATTTCCATCAGATTGGGTTTTCTTTTCTTTTCTTCTTCCTCCTAGACAGGATTTCTCTGTGTAGCCCTGGTAGTCCTGGAATTCACTCTGTAGACTAGGCTGGCCTTGAACTCAAATCTGCTTGTCTTTGCCACCTGAGTGCTGGGATTAAAGTTGAGTGCTACCTTGCCCCAGGAAGTTATCTTTTTTTCATTGATTCTATTTTCACTTTTATCTTGAACAGTTTTATTCATTTTCTTCCTCTATTTTTGTTTTCATAGATTTTTAAGGGAATTTATTTATTTCCTCTATGATATTCATAAAGGCTATTTTAAGGTCTTTGTCTTGTGCTTCAATCTTGCTGCAATTCTCAGGGCCTGCTGTGGTGAGGTTGCCAAGTTCTCGTGGAGACATATTGTTCTGGATGTTATTGTGTTCTTATGCTGGTGTCTAGACATCTGCATTTGTGAAGATTGTAGTTCTAGGTGCTGCTATCTGGTCCTTTCTCTGTTGGATGGGTGTTTTGTTCCTTGGTTTCTGTTGTCCTCTCTGGTTCATAGGAAAGTGTGGTGGCAGTGTAGGCATGGTAGGAAATTCTTTGGGATCCTAATAGATGTGATCGCTTGTAGTTTCAGGTAAAATGTATTTCTAGGTATTGGGATCTGACACTTAGGAATGGGGATGGGCTAGGAGGTGGGGCTTAGGGAGTCAACTGGAGGGAGGAATGCAGGTAGTGCCACCAGGCTCTGCTTAGTCCCCTGGCAATGGGAGAAGAAGCCACAGCAGTGGGTCTGCTGTGGAGCTGGGAATGAGATTGGGGGATTGGATTTGGGGGAATGGAGGACGAGGTAAAGATCTGCAGTTAGCCTAACTGTTTCCCTGCCTGGAATGGCCTGTGAGTGCCCAGGGAATGCCTGCTTGAGTTGGGGGATGGGATAATTGGATGGGTCTGGGCAAGGAAGTTTGGAGGGGAAGAGCTCTGTGATCTACTGGAGATGGGGGCAAGGTGGGATGGGAGACGCAGCAGATGGTCTGCCATAGAGCTAGGGATGAGACTGGGGGATTAAATTTGGAAGAGCAAAAGGAGAGGTGAAGATCTGCAGTTAGTTTAACTGCTTCTCTGGCTTGAGTGTTTTCAATTCCCACTATTGTGGATATGTAATACCTCCCCCCAAGCTTAGTTGTCTGAATTTTGTTATTTTGATTTTATAATCTTTTGTGTAACTTTGAAATAGTGATACAACAAAAATGTTATGTCAGTTATCAAAGTTTTTCAATACTCTTAGTGCTGTTCAAGTCCTGTCCATTTATTTTATATCAAAAGATGGAGACCCTTAGAGATTGCTAAAATTTTCATCATTTTAGATAATTACCATATTTAAGTGATTATTCTTTTGTAGGAAATTAAATGCTACTTACAATGCTTTCTTGTTTTTTTTTTCTTTTACATGTGGCATTCAAATAACTTCTTATTATATGCATGGTCTTTAAAAAATAAATCTGCAAAAGCACACAAAAAAAGGAATAAAGACTTTTTCAGGCAAATAAAAAAAGAAAAAAATTATCAGCAGTTTCCTCATACAATAAGTGTTAATAGAATTTGGGCAAAGAAAAAATAGGGTAGTTCAGAAATTGCATGAAAAAAAAAGCATATCAGATAAGTAGCAAATTAAGGTAAAAATACATTTTTTTTCTACATTTCTTACTCCTGGTTAATCTGAAACAGCCATTTAAAACAACTTAGTGACTATGTAGTGGCTAGTCACAGCATATGAATAAGAGAAATAAATGACACCCATGTACTGAGGCAAGAGGATGAGGAGGTACCTGGTATTTGGCCTGATGAGATGGCTCATTGGGTAAAGATGCTTGCTGCCGAGTCTGATGACCTACATTCCATCATTCCCTGGGATCTATATGGTGAAAAGAGAGAACTGATTTCTAAGTTATCCTCGGACCTCTATATGCATGTCATGACACACACACACACACATGTAAACACACAATAAATACATAAATAAGATTAAAATATTTTACTAATTCTTTATGACTCCACCCTTGTCCTTAACCCTCCTCATATCCACTCCATCTCTTAACTTTCCTAAATAAATGTAACAAAATTTTGACAAATATTTTATTAATATTTTGAGAATTTCACACAATGTATTTTAATCATGCTCATCCCCGGCTTCTTCCCTTAACTTCTCCCATATCCACTACCATCTTCCTGCATCCTCAATTTTGTGCTCTCTTTTTGTTTTAACAACATATCAAGTTCAGTTTGGGTACCCATATATTGTGTGTAGGGGCCATCCTTTGGAGACTTGTTGAGCTACCAGTGGCCACACTCTTAAAGAAAACTGACTCTGTCCCTTAGAAGCTCCTCAGTTAGGGCCAGGAATAGTAATAAAATCTTGTACCCTTCATCAAGGACATTTCTATTTGGAACGAATAGAGACCACTACAGAAAACCACAACCAATCAAAATGCAGAGCTGTGGAGCTCGGTCCCAGTGGGTATATTCAAAAAGAAAAGAAATTAAGAAGAAAAGTTACCTGCATTTCAGTGTAATTTGGAAGTGAACTTATATCATTTAAAAATATGTCCTTGTAAATCTCAGGGCAATCACCAACAAGTTAAAAATATATTAAATCCTATACCAAAAGAGAAAATAAAAAAAACCAAAACATCGGAACTGCTCCATTAAAGCAGAAAATGAAACAATATATGCAGTGAGGGGAAAGGGTTATGAGTGGCTAAAAGCACATGTGAAAATTCTCAATATTGATAGTCACCAAAGAAGTGCATGCTAAGTTTCACAACAGTATAATAATATGTACCACTAGGAAGAAATGTAAAATAGAATCTGACAGCACTGCTGAGGATATATAATGCCCAGATCTCTCACATTGCTAGGAGAATGAAAAGTGACTCAACCACCTTAAAATTAGCAGTTCATTTTAAAGATAAACATGTATTACCGGGGCTGAAGAGATGGCTCAGTGTTTAAGAGTACTGATTGTTCTTCCAGAGGACCAGGGTTCAACTCATAGCAACCACGTGGCAGCTCACAACTGTTTGTAGTTTCAGTTCCCAGTACCAGGCAAACACCAAGGCAAATATAAATAAATAAATAAATAAATAAATAAATAAATAAATAAATAAATAAAGTTCAAACAAACAAACAAAAACCCATGTATTTACAAGCAATCCCCTGCTTTAAGTACTCATCCAGGAGAAATAAAGCATGTTTGTATAAATGCTGGCACACATAATTATAAAAATAGTGCACACACAGGTTAGTATATATCCATGGCTAAGGTCAAGGTGCTACTATTGGGAGGTACTGGGTAAAGTGTCCACATATCTGTGTCTGCATGTAGCTTGGCTGATTTGTGTACTGGGTAAAGAGTATGTGTACTCTTTCTGCATTGTTTCTTACAACTTCATGTGGATTTACAATCATCTCAATTTAAGAAGTTTAATTAAGAATTTAAGGAAATGTACAACCTGTAAATTTCAAATAAGGATTTAAGAGGCTGCACTGGGAATATATTCACTGAATCAAAAAGGTACAGATATCCTGAGTACAGGCATCAGTAAGTGCAGTTAAACATTATTTATGGCAACAGAGAAGAATGAGAGTAAAGGTCAATCAAGACGTACTGTTTCCTTTGGATCTAAGGATAATTTATATATGTTCTGAAGGGCATCAAATTTATATATCTAGATAGAAATTTTCAGCAGATTTGCTTTCAAAGTAATGTTTGACATCCACCCTCTCCCTGCTTTCAGCACCTTTGGTTTTTTTGCTTCTAGGATGATCTTTTAAAGCCAATAGTTATAGAACAAACCCTTGGCTGTCCCGTGACAGTTTGAGTAAGTTTGTTGCACTAGTAGAGATTAATCAGTAAGTAGTTAAGGACCAAGGAAAGTAGAATATAGATTGTCTTTCCTGCTGAAAGCAAAGAGCAGCACATGAAGGAACCAAAGACAACTATCCTGAAATAACTTCCATACAGAGATCCTGGCAGACTCAAAACTCAACAAAAGTACCATCTCTTATCCAGTAAACTTACTGATGACCTTGAATAGAATCTTTACACAAACCTAGTTATTATTCAGTTTACAGAAAGACACAGGATTGAATAACATGAGACACAGGTAAAGGATGAGCCCCTCTTCCTGATGGTAGGAGTTTGACCCAAGTACTTGTGCCTACATACTGTTTGACTGAAATGTTTCCCTACACGGAAGTTTAGCAATGCTCCATTAAGGATACTTGTTCCCAGCTTTGGCTGCATACTGGAGTCTCATCCTCAAGAGTTCTGGCATTTGGAAGAAGTACTCAGATGATTCAAATCCCCAACCAGGCTGAGAACCACAGATTACTAGAATAATGGCTAGATGTAATTTATGAAACTCTCTTCTGAAATTCATATTGAGCATCTTTGTTAACCTTGTTTTATTTTGTATTACATTTTAAAAATTGCATTTACTTATTTACTTATGTGTGTGGTGTGGTACTGTGTGAGTGTCCCACAGTACACATATGGCTGTCAAAAGACAACCGTGAGAGTCAGTTCTTTCCTTCTGCTATGTGGTCCCGGGGATGAAACTCAGGTTGTCAGCCTTGGAATGAACTTTATCTGCCGAGTCACCTTTGCCTCCTCCACTAAGTTTGATACTTACTAGATGAGTTTTCCATTCCAGACTGCTACTTCCCCTGATGTTTTAGAAGGTTTTGAAACAGTAGTAGTACTATTTGGGGAAGGTTTTTATTCAGAGTAACATTGCTTATTCACACAATGATCCAAGGCTCTGTTATCCCAAAATAATTTGTTTTGGTTTGCTTAAGGGCATGGAGTAAACATTGTTCTGTAAGAGAGCAGGGTCAAGGACATTATGCATTGGCATTTTGACTAAAATTGATTGCATAAAAGTGTCTCTCAAAGACAGTTATATTCATTCTATGTAATAACATATTTATATGATCAGCATACATTTAAGTTATTGTCTATTTTTCTGTACTTAGATTTAGCTAATAGCTCTATTGTTAGATATAGAATGGTTATGAAATGGAACAATTAATCTCTTCTAATTCTAGTATCCACCTCCTTTCTCAACTTAGTACAGCTGAAAAGCCAGATCTTACAAAATTATTTTGCCCTCAAGGAATGACTGAGACATGATATTGAATTTACTTTTCAATGACTGAGTACAGTTAGAGATAAGACAGAGATATTTATGGAGAGGGCTTCTCTGGTTATGGAGACTGTGTCTTTGACACTGAGTGCCAGCCTTCAGAAGTGGGGATTCATTCTGAGTCTTCACAGCCCAGATTTTTGCCCTTAGTGTTGTAGGTATTGGCTGGATTCTCTTTAAACAGCCAAGCTATTCTCTTATGGACAGTCCTACTTTACCTAAGTTCATAAAAGACATGCTTCAACTAGAACAATCGCCTATTAGTTGATTGTGGGAATCATCACTTTTGAACTGAAGAATGTTTTCATCTTCTTGTCTAGTATTCTTCTTTGTACACATAAGTGTCTTAAAAATTAACCAGGAGATATCTTAGTTCATGTGAAGTAAGCATAAAGCAAAAAACCACAATGGTGTGTCAGTAGGGATATTAGAGACAGCAACAGAAACTGATTTTCAATGAAATAAAGAAAGGAGGGAGGGAAGGCAGTCGGGCAGGCTAAAGTGATGACCAAGAAAAGGAAAAGAAGTTTCTGAGAGACTATCAAGTACCTCCCAGACTGTCTAGGAGAACTCAGTTGGACAAAGGGAAAAGCTGAAGATGAAATCTCTGGTAAGCTCATGCCTTTGGTCTTTCTGGTAAAGAGAATCTTGACTATTTCTGCATGTGGCCTAGACACTGGCATTTGCAGTGGTTCTGTATACTACTCAACGTGTGTGTGTGTGTGTGTGTGTGTGTGTGTGTGACTAGCTCCAAAATCAAACTCCCAGGTGAAAATGGCCAGTGAGATATGTTCATGCTGTAGCAGCATTGCTGGGACAGAAACATTTTCTGTCCATAAACTGATAGTTTGTCTCCTCCAAATTCCAGAATATGGGAAGTGAGCCACATACAGCAGGAGGTATTTAGATACCTGCTGGGCTGCCAGAATAGTAATATATATCCATTGTGAATTAATTAAGGGGTCATTTGTGTTAAAGCTAGGGAAACCCTGATGTGTACCTGTTTGTCTCTTTTCCTTGTTAGATTGGTTGATTTTAATTTGTCTTGTCCCTGATTTTAATGGCCTCATCCATTCTTGTTTTAGAGGTGACATGGATTTTATTTTGAACTAAGTAGTCTCTAGTGGCTGTTGACTCAGTTGGTCTCAGTCTCGAGTACTTGTTGCTCCATTAGAGTCATGGGCACAGGCAAATGACATCCAGAGTGCTGTGCTTTGCCCAGGAACAGGAGGAACTAGGCCCTTTAGTAGTTATCAGTGCTGTGCATCTTTTTATGTAGGTAAGCCAAGAAAGAGCTCTTATATTTTATGCAATTGGGCACAGTTGTCCATCTCTCCTGTTACCCAGACAGGAGACTGTAGATCATTAAGAGCATTTTATACAAGTTCTATTATTATTTGCCTATGTTTTCCAGCTAGCAGATAATCTTCTTTTCTTTTTTCTTTTTTCTTAAATATTTATTTATTTATTATGTACCAGATGTCATCATAGATGGTTATGAGCCACCATGTGAGTGCTGAGAATTGAACTCAGGTCCTCTGGAAGAACAGTCAGTGCTCCTAACCTCTGAGCCATCTCTCCAGGCCCCGATAATCTTCTTTTCACAGCCACGGATATTGTCTAACTGAGCTTAGTTATCTTTGTAGAATCCTAAAGCCGATTTTGCCAATATACCCAAAGAAAATCAGGCCCAGGGTCTAGATTCCTGTGAACAAACTCACAGAGACATTGAAACCAAAGTGCTAGTTTGGTGAGTTTTCATGGGAGCATACCTAGGAAGCATGTCAGAATACAATCTCATTGGCTAGCGTCTTGGGGAATATCTGATCACACTGCGAGCCTCAAGTTTGCATTTGCGTTAATTAAATAATTAAATACCCAATCTGCTTGGGTCAGCAGATTGAGGCAACAACTAGTAATAGGAAGTAATCATAGAGCACCAGAGGACATCTGGAAGAGCTAGAGAGATGACAGACGCACTGGAAGGAGTACAGAGTTATTTGTAGTGGCTCAGGTTTTTTGTCTGTTTGCTTGCTTTGTTTTTATTGCTTGGCAGAGTGGAAGAACACATCTTTTGGGGGGAGACTCCAGCAAAGAGAGAAGATTAGCTAGGTACTACTCAACCTCTTTGAGCTGGCAGGTTTTCACCGCAGCCTTTGAATCTTTGAATCTCTAGTCTTACCTATAAATAGAAAGGGATTTAGCTAAAGCTACCTTTAACAGCAGCACAGTTAGGGATCATGGGAACAGAATTCTTGCCAGGCTGCAGCCTGAGCAGCCAAGCTGCTGCTAGAGAAGCAGGCTGCTAACTGCAAAGTTGCAATTGCTGGCTGAGATAGCAGTAGACTAAGGCCCAGCCACTGTTCTCAAGATAAACAACACTAGTGTACTTATTTCCTGCCCCCAGTTTCTTTCTTTCTGCCCTTTGTCACTCCCCTGCTTCTGTTTCCTTCTTCTCTCTCACAGGAAAACATATATCTAGTTTATAAAAGAAAAGTTGCAGGAGGAATCTCCAGAAAAGTAATCCTTGCCCAACATATCTCCAGAGCCTGGAGCAGTACCAGAAGGTCAGTAGGCACTTGATGAACGTTTGGTGCATGGATGGATGCTCTGAAAGTTTTTTTGTTTGCTTTTAACTGTTACTGTCATTTAAACAAAATAGGCATTTAGCAGGGACAGGTGTACAGTGGAAAAAGGGTATCGGCTTTGGTGTTACACGAATCAAGAGGCTGGATCTCTCATCTAGGATTTGTTTTATTAAGTTTCAACTAGTAAGAAAAGGGTGGAAGGAAAAAAAAATAACCGTATATTTGATAGAAATAGGTTCCATTAAATATAATAGGAAACTCAAAAATTAGTGTTCTAAAAATGTTTGATATTTACTTCTGTTTCATGTGGAATTCTAGAGTTAGTCAGCTTAAAGATGTTATGGTGGCCCGTATATAGGATTCCATATTCTTATCCTTCTGTTCTACATTTTCAGCATGTGACTTTCCTTTCTAGTAATTCCATGACCCAAGATGATTACAGGACCTTCAGCCATCAAATCTGTGTTGCAGGAAGAGACAAAAAGAGAACAAAGTGAAAAAGAAAAGGATAAAATAATTTTAATTTCAAATGGTCTTTAATTTCAAATTTCCTTAAATACCTGTTTTTTTCCCCAGCACTCTGTAGTGAAAACACATTTTGTGGTTAGAAATTAGCCCTTTTTTTGGTACAGAGAGCCTGGAAATATAGTAAATATAGCTGTCTTTTTTTTTTTATCACTGTACCTAGGTGAAAATTCATGTTCCATTACTATGAAGAAAGAAGAACATAGATGCCTTGCTTGCTTTGCCTCCTCACATGGTTAATTAGGAAAGGCAGTGTGTGTAAAGCACCAACATAATAAAAAATTATCATAATCAAATATATTAACTGACCGAAGTTTCTGCTAGTTGACTGGTATATCCCTTTGATTACATGGTTACATTGATAATAATACCCTCACAAAAATTTTAGCTGCCTAAGGTGATGGATATTTTTATTTTGAGACAAGATCTCACTATATTGCTTAGAATGGTCTGGAACCTGTTCTCCTCCTGCCTCAGCACCTGGAGTGCTGAGATTATAGGCATATACCTTTGCACCCACTTTAGATGGTGGGATCTTTAATTTAGAAAAAAATGTATTTAATTTATGTATTTTGTGCTCATGTATGTGTGTGTGTGTGTGTGTGTGTGTGTGTGTGTGTGTGTGTGAGTCTGAGGAAAACTTGTTCAAGCAAATTCTCTTTGTACCTTCCACCTTGTGAGTTCAGAGGCGCAGACTCACATAGCCTGAGCACCAAACACCGTTACCTATGGGCCATCTCACTGCTCCAGATGATAGGATGTTAATGACATTGTATAGATATTACTTTAATTAAATTTCATAGTAACTCCTTAGATAAGTAGAAACATTTTTATAAAGGAAGAAACTTAGGTCTCTGAAACCAGTCCAAAGTTAAATATGACTCAAACTTCAAGCCTGTCTCTACCTGAGTTTTATATTCTCCCAATATTAAAGAGAACATTATACACAATATATTTATAATTCAGTCATCATGGCAAAATACACATTTTGCTTATGGATTTCATATACTTAAGTATTTGATATATTTTTGCAATTATATATGTACACATCAATTTACCCTTTGTTCTTTCTAATGTGAAATATCATTAAACACTTCCCAATTTTTGTTTTCACAATTATTTTATCCTTTTGATATTTGGCCATTAAACCTTCCCTCTTCTCTTCCATTGCTTTTTATTCCCTCTACCCATCTCTCCTTTTTTGAGGCAGGATCTTCCTCTGTAGCCCATGCTGGCCTCAAACTTAGTAGTCCATTTTGGGTTCAAATTTACCATCTCAGCCTCCCAAGAGTGAAGTTTACTGTTAACTTTTTTTCCTTTGAGGTTAGAGTTGTATTTTTTTTTTTGGTCAACAACTGTCTCTTAAAAGAAATAAGCAAATAAACAAACACAAATCACATTAGTCATTTTGTTTTTTTCAAGTGCATTGCACTCCTGAGGTCAAATTGTTTTTGGAGGCCACCACTTCAGCAATTTGCTTAAGAGGGTGCACATACTTTTAAGTTGTGACATACATTTTTGTGGATAATCAGTCACACTGGGAGAGACAAGAGACCAGGGAAGAATCAGATTGTATATGGTGAGGAAGTCTCTTTGGGGGTGGGGTCGAGAGTGGGGAGGACAGGGATGGCAATAGAGCAGGACTGAGAAGCCAAGACAGTGCCCCTTTCTTTTACGCCCGCCCGCATTTCTTTTCCCAGAAAATCATGTCTCATGACCACAGAACCCTCTTTCCCACGAATCCTTCAGGTTTTTTAAAATAGCGTGCGCGCGCCTGCGCAGTGTCTGTAGGAGATTTCTTTTCAGCGCCCGACCGCTTCCTTCTCCAGTTCTCCTCGGGCCTCGCTGAGGTTCCCGCTTTTCCCGCGGGGGTCATCACAGGGCGCCAAATACGCTCCCGCGGGAAGACCGGGGGCGGGGCGCGGCACAGCGCTGCACGTCAGTGGCCTTCCGGGCGGAAGTCCACAGCCTTCCGAGCCTCTGATTGGCTTTGGTACTGGCGCCTATCTCGGCCCCCGCGCCAGTTTCAGGCTGCTTGGCGCGGAATCGGGAGACTCTCTGACCATGGCGCCAGTCCACGGCGACGATTGCGAACTGGGCACAAGCGGTGAGCGACGAGCCAGGCTTAGGACACCTGGTTGGCAATGTGGGGGTCGCGACATGAGTGATGGGAGCGGAGGGTCTCTGCTTTTAATTCTCGAGAGGGTGGCGTGCTCTCGGACCGCCCCTCAGGTCTGTTTAGCGAGTGACCTTAATCTTTCTGGGCGGAGACCCCCGAGGTGTGGGACGGGGCTTCCTTGTGGGGTCATTGGCTGAAGGGATTTTGTTTGAGAGGTTTCCTTTTTATGACAAGCACTACACTCGTTTGCTCTTTTCATTCCCTTTGATGAGTTGCACACACGTGCATGTTACAACTTCCTGGCAACCTGTCTCAGCAGCGTTTGCTCTCTCCTAACTGGAATTGTTTTTTGCTCCCTTCTCAGGTGTCTGAGGGCAGAGATAGAGCATGCGTGTGCTTCCGTATCTAGGAAGTCTCAGGAAAATTGTTAGCATTATTATTGAGGAGAGAGCTGCAAGTGCTGTCACCAGATACAAATGCGTTTTGTCTTTATATGTTAGGAATTTTTTAGAGCCTACGAGGAAATTCTCCAGGTGCTGCATCGATGTAGTATTCAGATCTAGTCACTTTGGGCGAAATTTGAAAAAAAAAATTGTCAGTTGAGTAGCATTTTGGATACCCTGTATATCAGGCAGTGAGTAGGAATCTTTTATTTCCTGAAGTTATTTCCCAAAGTAGGATTCAAAAATGCAGATGGCCCTGTCTGATTTCTGATTTTAAGCAGTGTTCAACTGAAGTGTGACTTAACTTGAGTTCTAACTTAAAATCAGATATGACAGACGTGCCCAGTCACTCAGTGTGCATCACCATTAACGAGATCTTGCTTTCTAATCAGTTTCCTTGGCGTTCAGCTAGTTTTAAATCATACGTTTCGAATTTTCTTAGCCTTTCTCTTTTTTTTGAAGACAAATTATTTTGGAGAGTCGAGGAGCCTGGATTACAAATGGAATGTAGGATATGAGTACATGAACAGTCTGCAGCCCCCCATCAGTGATTTGTCCCTAAGCTCCTTCACCCTAAAAAAAAATTGTACTTCATCTGTGAACATCAAGAAATCACTCTTTGGAGGATACTGTGCAATCTTGAGTCTCCTCTTAAGTCATGGTGTTGATTAAGTATTTGCTGGGGACTTGTGACTGGAATTTTTCCTTTAGAGCAGACCAAAGGATTTTATGTCAAAAGACTGCGGCAGGCTACTGTCTGCCTGCTTTTGGAAATGGTGGAGGTACTCCAGGTGTTAATTTGAAAACAATATTTGAATCTTTGTGGTTTTTCCTCTATTGGTAACCTTTTTAACTAACTTGCTTACATATTAGAGGCATGTTTTTTTTAAAAAAAGAAAACACAGGCTTTTTTTGTGTGTTGGAAGGTGGGACACCTGGATAGTGGCAGCAAAAAGTAACAAGGTGTGTAATTAGCTGTTGTACATAAAAAGCTATTGGGTGCTTTAATGATAAAATAATTCTAGCATATTGGTTTGTTCAGCAAATATTAATTATGTAGATACTAGGCATAGGCATTCTGCCAGGTTCTGACATTAACATGATAGGTAGAATGGATGTGGCTTCTGCTTTCATGGAGTGGAGAAAGTAAACAGTCATATGTAGTACCACAGTCTTCTCTGAGGAAACTGTGTGCTTTATTTTTGATTTTGGAAGCTAGACCAAAGTGTTGGCTAGGTGTGATGTGTGGAGTGTATGTGTATATGTATGTGTTTGGTTATCCTACACAACACAGACACATACACACAGGGCCCCCCTTCCATTCACACATGTACACTTAATTTCTCTTGTACTGCTAAGTACAAAATAAGATAACCACTTTTATTTAATTCTTACAGCTTTATGGGGCAGATGTGTTTTTCCCTTTTCACGAATGTGTGAAAGGATCTTCGAAGCTAAGTAGCTCTTACTGTGTATGAAAAGAGATGGGGAGTTTAATCATCAAAAAAAAAAAAAAAGCCATACATATAGTGGTTCATTCAAGAACCACTACTGGAACCAACTCTACTTGCTTTAAATGAAAGAAATTTGTTAGAAAACCATGTTCTTTGCAGTAATCCTGTAGGACTGGAAAGCCAGTCTGGGAGCTGCTTAGCCAGAAACAGTAATTACCATTGTGCCATAAAACTGGGCCAGAGAGGGGGTCATTACCAACTATGGAAAGATACTCAGATGTTGAAGTTTAAGGTATACTAGCCTCACATTTTCAGTTCTGTAGTAATAACTTTTTTTGCAATCTTTCTTAATAGGTATTTCATTTCTTGGGACATTAGCCTCCAATTTAAAATCTGAGCCCCTATTTGTCATTGGTAGAGACTATTTTACATGTTCGTAGCCTAGCTACAAGGCATCTGGGAAGGAGTACCTACTTGTAGGAATACCCACTATAGCAGATTAAAGACTCTGTGAACCCTTAAGATATAAGGAGAGAATTTCTCAGTTTCAGATACTAGGCAGCTTACCAAGGTGAGCCTGTCATTGAGGCACATACCTACAATCCTACCACTTTGGAGGCTGGGGCTGGAGGATCATCATGTAAGGACAGTTGGATTACCTCTGGAGACCCTATCTCAGAAAAAAGTGAAACAAGATAGGTGGTCACCGCTTACTGGTGGTCTCTTGTCACCCACTAAAAATGGCATAACTAGGGCATTTGTTCCATAATGTCTGGAATCCAGGCTCTGATTTTCCTATTTGCTATGTATTCTTGGCAAAGAATTCTCTTAGTCTCTGGAAACACTTTTCATTTTCTTCTTTTTGTCATTTGGCTCAGGTCTCTTTCTCTGTTTCTGTCACTTTTTATCCTGTTTTGTGGTGTTGACTTTTACTCCACTTTTTAGGCTTGCTGAAGACCTCTCCTGTAAAACTTTCCACAATTTCCTGAACTTAAATTAATGGTTTTCTTCATTTCCACTGCATTGTTACTTTTTCTATGGCACCATTTAGGTCCTTTTGTATTACTTGACTGTTAGGACACCCTTGAGGACAAGGAAGCTGTCTTATTTGTATTTGTATTTCAGACTTTGTGTTGTGGTACAGTGTTGTCTGTGGAGTAAATCTGTTTAAGATCTAGAGAGTTTGTAGGGTGTCAAGGTCTTGAATTGAATACACTGAATTTATTCTTAATGGCTATGCCCAATAATCTCTGAACCCTTTCCATGTAGGCCTACTCAAGATTTTAAAAATCATTTTAATGACACTCAAGATTTTGTGACCATTATCAAGTATCTGCATTACTGCCTTTCTGAAACTATATTTAAAAGTCTAACATGAATGTCAAACAATAGACTGAGAAGCTATAGCGATTCCATTTCTGGAAATCTAGGGAAAAAGCATGATCTCTAATTACACTTTACCTTTAAGATACAGTTTTCAACAGTTTATTGCTAACATTGGGTACACATTCCTTAGTTCTTATTTTCTGATTCATTCAGACAGTCAAACAGTTTAATGTCACAACTGTTCCAACATGAATGTTTTTAGGATACCTCTTATCAATGTCTCCTTTTCTTCAATTATTTTTTTAGTAAATCAATCAGTATCAAATAAAATAAAACATCTAATTTCACAGATATATGTGGCAATCATGCTGAGCCTAAACTCATGGCTTCCAGGCAGCACTTTTGTTCTGCTCATTCAACAGAGAGAGAGAGAGAGAGAGAGAGAGAGAGAGAGAGAGAGAGAGAGAGAGAGAGAGAGAGAGAGAGAATATATGAATGAAAGAGAGAGAATTGGCCAGTTTGTGATGTTCCAAATCATAGTCAAAAATTGAATGAATGAACACTAAGGTCTTTGGCATTTCAATAATTTTAAAAGGAGCATTTCAACCGTGGTAAATTTTTACTATAGTCCTGCATTGTCATAATTTCTGAGTGCTCTTTTAAAATTCCTTCAGCCAGTCTGTTTCTATGACATTTCAGGTGCTTTCTGCATACCTCCATTAAGGCATATGTTACTTAACATTGATTTAGAGCAAGCCCCTTGCTGTAAATCAATCTCCCATGTTAGATGGTACGTTTGTATGAATTTGGGGACTATATCTTTTTGATCTGTCTCATAGCATCTTGTACTTCGAAAAGAATTGATGCTATTTAATGCCTTTTGTTTTGATTAATAGAACACCAAAATCATTTGTCCTTTTATGACTTACCCGGTTACTCATGGCCAGTTGTTTTTGATGGAAATATTAAGTCTGATATCTATCTTTTATATTTCTTTACATGATTTTGAGATTTCTTTTTTGTGTGCTGCTTAGTTTTAACACAAATTAGGATTATCTGGAAAGATTGAACCTCAGTTGAGGAAATGCATCCATCAAATTGGCCTATAGGCAAGTCCATGGAGGCATTTTCTTGATTAATGGTTATTGTGGGAGATTTCAGTCCACTGTGGGAGGTGTCAGCCCTGGTAGGTGGTCCTGGGAGATATAAGGACAGTATTTGGTTATAGTAGATATAAGGACAGTATTTGGTTATAGTTTAAAGAGGAAATCAGTAAGCAGCATTCTTTCAGTTTTTTTTTTCTTGTGTTCCTGACTCAAGATTCCTTCCCTGACTTAACATGAAATTAAAAAAAAAAAAAAACCCTTTCTTTCTGAAGTTGTTTGTGGTTAGTGATTTTATTATTATTACTGCTGTTATTATTTTGGTATTTGAGACAGAGTCTTACTCTGTCTCAAGACTAGCTGGCCTTAAACTCAGTTCCACTTGCCCTTGCTTCGTGGGTGCTGGGATCAAAGGAGTGTGCCACCATGCCCAGCCTTGTGGTCAGTATTTTATCATAGCTATAGAGAAATGGACAACATAACTGGCTTCAGCTCTTTTAACTGGCATTTTTGTAGAGTCATTTGGCCATAAGCTTTTTGAATTATTTTGTATTCTAAAAATACTCACTTGGTTATGAGTGTCTAGAAGCAATCCTTTGGTTTTTAGGGAACATGGCTGGTAATTTTTAACATCTCATCAACTTGGCTTTTTTTTTTTTTCAGCTGTATCGGATTCAGGGAGTTTTGTGGCTTCTCGAGCTCGTCGAGAAAAAAAATTAAAGAAAGGACGCCAGGAAGCCTTAGAGAAACTCAAAAAGGCTAAAGCTGGTGAGAAGTATAAATATGAAGTAAGTAATGTTTTAATCCTTTAGTTTATTTAATTCACAGTCTGCAGGTCACCTTCATCTTGTTAGAAATGTTAATATATTTAAAATATTTTTTGGAGTGTGGGGGCCAAAGATAGAATCCAGGACCTCTTACATGCTGGGCAAGCATTCTATCACTGATCTGTATTCTTAGACTTTTTCCACTTTGTGTTTTGAGATTGGAGCTCACTAAATGGCTCATGGTACTCTTGAATTTGTAATCCTTTTTTTCCCTTGTTTGGTTTTTAAAGACAGGGTTACAGAGTTTCTCTGTGTAACTGTCCTGGCTGTCCAGGAACTCACTTTGTAGACCAGGCTGGCCTTGAACTCACAGAGATCCACTTGCCTCTGCCTCCTGAGTGCTGGGACTAAAGGTATGTGCTACCACTAGCTGACATTGAATTTGTAATCTTAATGCCTTAGAGTTTTCCTAGTAGATAGATTTATTTGCCTATAGCATTAGGCCTGGCTCATGCTTCTTACAACATAATAGTGAACATATGTGGGCATGAGGTTGATTTACAGATTATGGAGAATATTAGACACTTGAAAGTTGTTGTTTGGAGCTTCGCATGCCATTTTAAGTGAAAGTAGTTGCACCTGTGTTTTTCCCTTATTTAGCATATTACATGTCCTTTTGCTTAAGGGAAATGAGGAGCATTTTAACTTTTATGATATTAAGTAGTCTGTTTCTCAGAATTGTTCTTAAGCTCATTTGCTAGGGGATTGGCATTAGATATTTGGGCTTTATATCTTCTCTTGGTAAGATTGAATGGGATACTCTTGACTTTTTAAAAATCATTGTTTATGGCCTGTATGTCAAAATCAGAATGCACAACATTATCTAGCCTTACCTTCCACACTCTCGGTTGCCAAGGGTAGGAAGAGATAAATACTAGAAGATAATAGCAACCGGTATACTTTCTGAATTAATACACATTCAGAGTGCTTTTATCAATATGCTTTTCATTAAATCTTCTCAGTGATCATATGAAATAGATATTATGATTAACAGTACTTTTCAAATGAGGTAACTTGGTACTGGAATTAGTGAGTTTCTAATGGAAGAGTCTTTATTTGAACCTAGGCTTGGCAATACTCATATTTAACTCTGGCCTGTAATATATTGGGAGAATTAAGCAAATAAAGGATTTTGCCATTTGACACCTTTCAAGTTAAGTGAGGCCATGGAATCATAGAGAGTTGCTAAAAAGATCACAGTGAAGCAGGATTAATTTTGTTGTTGTTGTTTTTGGTTTTTTGAGACAGGGTTTCTCTGTAGCCCTGGCTGTCCTGGAACTCCCTGTGTAGACCAGGCTGGCCTCAAACTCACAGAGATCTTCCTGCCCCTTCTTCTTGAGTGCTGCAATTAAAGATGGGTGCCACCACTGTCCTGTGAGTAAAGCATTTTTTAATGTAGGAATTTCTATAAAGGAGTTCTCTGAGGCATTCCAGATGTTGGTATTATGTGGCTGAATCCCTTTATACATGGTATTATTATTATATTGTTCTAAAAAGAGTTCATATTGGGCAGTAGCAGTATGCTCTTTAAAGATAGTCTGCTGGACTTGAGGTATGGCTCAGTGGTAGAGTAGTTGCCTAACAAGAACAAAGCTTTGGGTTTTATCCTCAGTAACACACATCAGAATATAGAATAAAAGTTTCGTTGTATCTTTAAAAAGTATGTTTTTATTTATGTATATGTGTGTATATGCCTATGTGTTTGCACATGTGTGTGCAGGTATCCCTTGAGGCCAGAAGAAGGTGTTGGATCTCTTGGAGCTAGAGTTATAGGTGGTTCTAAACCATCTCATGTGGGTACTGGGAACTGAACTCAGATCCTCTTAAGCACTGATCTATCTCTCTCTTTAGTCTTATCTGACAGTTATTCTGTATAGTGGATTTCTATATAGAAATTTCTATGTAGAAGTCCACTATACAGAATAACTGTAAGTTGAGGCTATAGCTGTTAACCTCTAGGCTTTCAAGGCTCTGTGTTCAAGTTTTTTCCGAAGATTTAATTTTTCTGGTATATTTAGTATGTTTCCTCTTTAAAAAGGGAAACTCCTAACGAGCATTTTTTTTTTTTTTTCCAAAGACTGGGTTTCTCTGTGCAACTGTCTTAGCTGTTCTGGAACTTGCTTTGTAGACCAGGCTGGTCCAAACTCATAGAGATCCACCTGCCTCTGTCATGTCATGTCCGTGTCCGTGCCCCCCCCCCCCCGAGTCCTGGGATTACAGATATGTGCCACCACCAACCAGCCAGGGGGAAATTTTAAATGAGGTCTGCCATATTCTCAATCTGGCAGTTCAGTGGCCTGTCACCATGGGTAGCTGGAGCAGTGGGGTACATCTATGCATTTATTGTTTTAACTGTGCAGAGGTAATCTGATACTTTCATATTCATGGGCCAGTATGATTTGAGAATTTTACTGCTTTCACTGGACTTCCCACTTAGGCCCTGTTCACTTTCAAGGCCTGAAATTCAGGGAGGATTAGTGATAAGATAAACAGATGACTCAAAAACCATTTCTTCTTTGCCTGCAGAATATAGAGTGAATTTGTTTTGCTTAGTTTTGGAGGGCATGAGTAAGGTATTTCCTTTGGATCTTAGTTAATTGAACCTTTACTAAAATTAGTATCTTTGCATGGCATTTATCAGTTAGTGGGGGATGGGTGCACTATTTCTTATGCATTTGTTAAGTATAGGAAAAACTAGTCTAGAAATTATGTGAACAATCCCCAAAGCAGCTAATGAAGAATTGGCTATAATTCAGTTTGTTTTTTATGAAGTAGATGAGTAATTGATGGTGTGACAAGTGTATTATGCTAATGGAATCATTTAATATCTTATGTTAACACCCACCTAAAAGGAATACTAAGTTAATTGATGTCTATTTAAGGAAAACCCTACAGTGGTGTTGAATGTCAGAACTCATGATTTGGTTGCAGCTACTCTATCAGGCTGCCATTCCAGTTTCAGTTTGACATTTTTTTCATCAGAATTATTTAACACTTTTCATTCTATTTGAATCTTTTCCATAAACTTTGTAATGGCAGGTTGAGGACCTCTCAAGTGTTTATGAAGAGGTTGATGAAGAGCAGTATTCAAAACTGGTTCAGGCACGACAGGATGATGACTGGATCGTGGATGATGGTATGTGGGAGGAAATTGCCTGCTAGGCAGTGTGTTAGTTACTTCTTGATTGTCTTGTGGGGTAGATGTAAGGTATTCTCATTAGTTACCTTTCTCTTTGCTGAGATAAAATATTTGATGAAAGCAATTTAGAGAAGGTAAGATTTATTTAGGTTTCATTTTGAAGCTATAGTCCATCCTTGGGAAGGCATGGTGGCAAAAGTGACGTTGTATCTGCAGTCAGGAAGCAGAAAGAGAGGAATACTTTGTGCTCTGTTTGCTTTTTTCTTTTAAAGTTTTCAGAGTCTCTATGGAGTGGTGCTTCCCATACTTTACATGGGTCTGCACACCTTAGTTAACCTTAATCTAGATAACCATAGGCATGCCCAGAGGCTTATCTACTAGGTGCTTCTGGATCATGTCAATATGGTTGACAGTTAATATATGGTGTCACAGCATTGCTACATATTTTTTTGTTTAGATTTTGAAGATGAGGGGGCATAAGAATAGAAAGTTGACTTAAGAATCATTTAGAAAATAATAGATGGGGCTGGAGAGATGGCTCAGCAGCTAAGAGCACCGTCTGCTCTTCCAGAGGACCCGGGTTCGATTCCCAGTACCCACATGGCAGCTAACAACTGTCTGTAGTTCCAGTTCCAGGCAAACACCAAGGCAAATAAATAAATAAAGGTTTTTTTTTTTTAAAAGAAAATAATAGATATATACCTGAGAATAAATCTCCTAGGACATGGTCATGTAGAAATTGAGAAGGGATGCTTGGGTTACTGGCTTCAATATCGGTATCCTCTTAAAAAAAAGGAATAGTGAGGAACTTCCAATCCGTGGATCCAGCACACAGTCTGATAGCCTGTGGAATTAAGGGATACACTTCAGGTTCTGCCTTTTCCACTTTCCATCTAGCCTTGACTAAGTCAGTTACTATTACCCAAGCCACAAGGTTTCTGCCTATGGTATGGAGATAAAAGACTGTCTTTTAGAGTTGTTATGAAGAAAACAGCAAGTTATAGGTGTGAGGTGTAATTTGAGCCAAGAAAGCGCCTCGAAGAGTGGTCTTTCTGTTCTTGTATAAAGCTCATTGGTTCCTGTTTATAGATCTCAGGTTCTGATTTCTTTTCCTTTTTTGTTTTTCTTTTTTAGAGGCAGGGTTTCTCTGTATTTCTGGCTGTTCTGGAGCCAGTTCTGTAGAGCATGCTGGCCTCAAACTCACAGAGATCTTCCTGCCTCTGCTTCCTGAGTGCTGGAAGGTGTGTGCCACCACTGCCTGGCGTAGGTTCTGATTTCTTGGCATGAGAATGTTGACCAGAGGAAGGAGATGAGGACTATGTCTGTGACTCCTATTTCTGTAATTGGGCTCAACTATGTGCCTTGGAAATTAGAGTGCCTTTCAGGGCTTGTGGTATTTCCTTTTCTTTGGTAGAGCAAAATAGCTTAAAGCAGCCTTCTATGGCTAAGTTTTTGATTTTGAGGGTCAGATAATTTCTCTAGGTTGCCTAGATAGATATGCTATATATCTTTAGGCTTTGAATCTGTTTTGTGGATGCCGCTATACCTTTTCTAATACACATTGGAACACAATTTGACCAAACTGAAACTGGAACAGATCAGAAAAGTGAGTATGTAAGTGTTTGGGTTTTTTAGTTTTTGCATGAAGAATAAAATATTATTGTTCCCTTTGTATTTTTTCTTACTTTGAGGCAGGCTTTCACTATGTAGCCCTAGTTGGCCTCCAGCTTATTTTGTAACTCAAGCTGGCCTCAAACTTACAATCTTCTTGCCTTAGCTTCCTTAGTGCTGAGATTACAGAGATGCACTACTATACGAAGCATTTGGCCACTTTTAGAAACTTGACTCCAATATTAAATTTTATTCTTTCAGATGGTGTAGGCTATGTGGAAGATGGCCGAGAGATTTTTGATGATGACCTTGAGGATGATGCGCTTGACACCTCCAGAAAAGGTACCTATATTTTATTTTGAAAAATGTCATTTTGAGATTTGAAGAATTGCCTAAAATTTGCAGTGACTTCGTATTCTTGGTACTCTACTTTTGAGAGTATGTTATAATAGAGAAACAGTTGGGTAGCAAAATTACATGTAAGAAGTAAAAATTCCAGCAGGAAATAAAAAGTATTATGTTCAGGCCCCCACCAAGAATGGGGAGCCTATGGGCAGCCAGTTTCTAATTTTATTCCATCTGCTCGGACTATGCTAAGAGGAGAAAAATGACAAATAGCCACCGAGATTTTCTTGACATCCTGCTTAACTGAAATTTCAAAATAAATCAGTCGGGCTCATTTTTTAAAGACTTACAACTAAAAAAAAAAAAAAAAAGTATTATGTCCCCGCTATCCAAAGGCTTTTTCAGTTTTTGGTAATTTTAGAATTGCAGATTTTGAGGGATGCAACAATAAGTAATGTCTTTTAATTCCTACTGAAGCGATATACTTAGAATATTAGCCATTTAGTAATTGTATAGTAGAAAAAAAGGTTTATATCCCAAAATAGCTATAAAGGCAGCCTAGTACAAAACTGTAAACTTCCTTAAAACATGATACATTTGTTATAGTTGTTAACTTGATAGTGTAGTAATAGTAGTAAATTTAGTAGATGATAACATCATGTAGGTACTGTCCTGCCTGTAAATCAATTTGCTTTATTTGAAATTTTAAATGATATAACCCTTATTTTGGATTAACATTTTATATATTTGCTTCCTTTCCCTTTTCCTAATCATATATACAGAGACTTTTGTGGTGAGTTTTTTTAAACTTCAGCAGTGGCTTCTGAAGAATAAGAATGCTTGTCTGTTTAACCATAGCACCATTTTCATGGTATTATCTAATATGTTGTCTATAGAAAAAATTCTAATTAGCTCAGAAATACCTTTTATAATTAAAATCATTTATTGACATTATTTATTATGTGTGAGAGAAAGGGACGGAGTGAGAGGGGCATATGCATGCACTGCCATGTCTGTTCCACAGCGTGCATGTGGAGGACAGAGGAAGTTTTAGGGGTTGGTTCTTTTCTTCCACATTGCTTGGAGGTAGGCTTTTTCTTATTTTGTTGATCCTTGCTGTGAACTCCAGGCTAGCTGAAACCCAGCATAGCTGATTTTCTTACCTTAGCTTCCTAATTTGGCTGTTAGGGGTGCTGACACATGCATGCTACCCAATCCCAGATTTTTTTAAAACCTGGCTTCTCAGGGATGAAAAAAAAAAATTCAGAGGGAAAGCTGAACACAAAGTAAATATATGTGTAGCAATCTTATTTGTATTATCACCCTTGATAAGCCATGCTTATGATTCTTATCCTCTTTATAGTTATTGTTAACTTTTCAGCATTTTAAATTCATTTTACTGTTTTTTTGATAAATACAAAATAAATAAAGAAAAAAAAATAAAACCTGGCTTCTAAGGACTGAACTCAGGGTGTCAGGCTTGCTCAGCAAGTGCTGACACCCAATGAGTCATCTCCTTGGCTCCTGTAAATTTTTTCAAGATGCAGAATCTACTTTAATTTTTAATGTCTCTTTACTCTTTGGTCTTATTTTGGGTTGAACAGCTATACTTTCCTTCTTCCCATTGCTTTTGTCTTTCATGACATCAAAACTTTTAAAGGGCCGGTTTGTTTAGTTGAATGTTCCAAAATTTGGGATTTTCTGCTTTGTGCTTAGGTTCAGATTAGATATTTTGGAAACAATAAACTATTTCAGAATAAATGTAGCAACATCTACAGCATAGATGGAATAGGGACCTTTCCATTGATCATGTTATTCATTTCCTCATTATTGATAATAAGTTTGATTTGTTGGTTAAGATGATAATGTCAGATTACTTGCAAAACTTTTTTCTCCCTTTGTAATTATGCAGATACAGGGTGGTTTTAAGCCATGTATACTGTAAATAGCCTATTTCCTCATGAAACTTCACCAAATGGTTTGAGTAACTATTGGTGATCCTATCTCCTATTTTACTTATTTATTTATTTATTTATTTATTATTATGAACAATGTGCATTGCTGTTTTGCCTGCATGTATAACTGTGTAAGGGTGTCAGATCTTGGAATTACAGACAATTGTTAGCTGCCATGTGGATGCTGGGAATTGAGCTCAGGTCCTCCGGAAGAACAGTCAGTGCTCTTAACCACTGAGCCATGTCTCCAGCCCCTATTTTATTTTTAAATTATCTATTTAATTGTTTTTGTGAGATAAGGTCTTGCCATGTTACTCAGGCCGCTATGAAACTTTTGGATTCAAGTGATTCTTTTGTCTAAGGATCCGATGTTCATTAAGCACTGTGGGTATTGCTGTACCCAACTTCTCTATTCTTTTATATTATGACATCGAAACTGGACATTTCTAAGATATACACTATTAAAGTTCAGTATCCATTAGCATGTTATATGTGTGTGTGTGTGTGTGTGTTTATGTTTATTGACTGCTGAACACACATGTGGGTGAGTGTGCCAGTGGCCGGAGAAAGACATTGGGAAATTTTCCCTTTTCATTCTTAACTTAATTCTTTTAGACAGGGTCTGAAATCTGCTGGTTTTGGCTATGCTGGCTGTTTAGCAAACTCTCTGAATCTACTCATTTGCCTTCCGTCACTGGGGTTTCAGGCCTGCAAGGCCACACCTGTTTATTACTAGGGTGCTAGAGATTTGAACTCAGATTATCTTGCTTTCATAGCAAATGATCTTACTGAGCCATTTCCCCAGACTCATTTTTCCTTTTGAGGTTCACATTTGTTTGGTGGAATACTTTTAATCATCCTTTTGACAGGGTCCTACCAGTCTTTGAACATTCCCAGCTTTTATGGCAAAGATGATAATTTCAGTATTTATCTTGTACACTACTGTTGTAAACCTGAAATTGATCGTTTCTCCCTGGAATCTTGATTTTTTTTTAAGTGGACAATTGTATTCAGATCTGGGGAATGGTTGTACTCATTGCCACTGAGGTAGAGAGGCTATACTTTAGTTATGGCATTGTTGTTAATTATACAATTTTGACCTGATTTGATCTGTCTAGATTTTAATTTTGCCAGCTGTGTTGTAGGAAGTTGGAATGGCCAGGAAGCATCTCAGAGAAAGTACCTACATTCCAGTTGTCCCAGTTTTCATCACAGTAGCCAGTACAAAAAAAGTATGCTGTATTTCTTGAATGAAGGAGCCATCATTGTATTATTCTTTCTTATTGATTAGATAGCAGTGACAGTTTTGACAATCTAGAAAACAGTCTTAGAAATTCTTTTACTTCATGTGTTGTACTACCATGTACAAATAGCTTTTCACTGTTGCAGTATCTTTTTCCAGAAGCTTGTTAAGATCACAAGGGCTTAGGTAGGAAAATAGAATTTAACATTTTACTTGAACATTTACAGAAAACTTACAGAATTTTGACTAGAAGTAAAAGGTCAGCTGTATTTTAAAACACCTCATCATGGATTGGCTGCATACCATAGAGGCAGAAAAATACATCAACTGCCTCCCAGTGAAAAGAAATCAATGAGAAAGCCCAGGAAAACAAGGCCAGCACTAAAGAATTCTACATCAATATTTACTTATACTCTTTTTTTCTGTGTTTCTGTATAAATTATAACAACAGTGGCAAGATTAAAGCCTTCTCATGAAGCCTTTCTTGTTTCAAACCTCTGTTGACCTCTCTGTATTCAGTCTTAAAACCTGAGTTTTGTTTACTGCTCCAAATAATGTCAATGAAAATCTAAAGACCTTCTTGTAATTCTCTTGTCTTAAAGTTCTAAAAAATTTCCTATAGTTTTCATTGTCAAGGCACATGAAAAATATATTTAAAATGTTTTTATTGTTTATGACTTTTAGTAAATTTGCAATATGTGCAGCCATTTCTAACTATCTGATTCCAGAATAGCTTCACTTTAGATGCAAGCCCAATACTCATTAAGCAGTCACTCCCCAATATTCCTTCAGTGCCTGGCAGCCATTGATCAACTCTATGTCTCTAGATTTGCTTATTCTACTAGGACAATTCATAAAAATGGAACCGTATAGCAATTGAGCTTTTGGGTCTGGCTTCTTTGACTTACTATAATGTTAATTTATTTCATTCATCTTATAGCATGTATTACTACTTTATTTCTTTCTATGAATATGCTATTATGTGATTTTATATGTATATATCTTACATTTGTTTATCTCTTTATTAGTTGATGGGCATCTGTGTTGTTTCCATCTTTTGTTTATGGTCCTTACTGCAACTTTGAACTTTTGTTTGGTGGAGCTATATATCAAGAATATTGTGTGCTTTGATTTATTTTTTTACATAAAAGATAATGTCTGTAGGTAGTAATTCTCCATGTTTTTTTTTCCATAGTGAAGTACTCTGAAAATCACTCTAGTGTGATACATAGAGTATGTAGAAATCTTTCCTTCATGTTTATGTCTCTGTAGTTGCAAAGCATCATGTGGATGCTTCATGGTGTAAATATGCACTAACTACAACAAACTCCTTGGAAGAATACGAACTTCAATAATTTGTTATTACAAATAGTACCATATCTGGTAACTCTGTGCCTTTCTCAGGGAAAGTTCCTAGAAATGAGGTTACTGGCTTAGAAAGTGTACATAAAAACTTTTTAATTATCTTAAGTTTTTAAAGATTTATTTATTTTAAATGTATATGAATATTTTGCCTGCTAATGTGCACTGTGTGCATGCCTGATGCTCTTGGAGGTCAGAAGCAGGGATCAGATTTTCTGGAGCTTTAACTGGAGCTATGGATTGTTGTGAGCCACCACATAAGTGTTGGAAACTGAGTAGGTCTTCTATCAGAGCAACAAATGTTCTTGACTTTTAAATCATCTTTTTAGCCCCTATCTTTATTTTCATTTTTAAAGTTTTGTCTACATGTATGTCTGCAACAAATGCATGTCTGGTTCCCACAGAGACCAGAAGAAGCCATAGGATCCCCTGGAACTAGAGTTATACAGATAGTTGTGATTATGTAGATACTGGGAGTTGAACTTGGGTCCTTTGAAAGAACAGCCAGTGCCTTTAACCCATCTTTTTTTTTTTTGTTTAAATGTATTTTTATTTTATGTTCATGGTGTTGTAACTGTACATATGTCTCTGTGAGGGTGTCAGAAGTTCTGGAACTGGAGTTATAGACAGATGTGAGGTGCCATGTGGGTGCTGCCCTAACCCATCTCTTAAGCCCTGCATTTTTCATTTTTTAATTTAGGGCCTCATTACGTAGCTCACACTATTTTTGTACTCAAGCTCCTCCTTTCTCAGCTTCTTGAATGCTAGGCTTACAACTCTTAGCCACTATGCCTAATTGTGTTCTTCATAGGATTATACATTTTTATAAACAGTATACAAGTGTTTGTTTTCCCAAAGCCTTGCTAACAATGTATTGTCAAGTTTTTGAGATGGGAGGGTTTTGCCTTGTCTTAATGTATCTTGTTTATTCTTTTTGGCTGTCATCTCTTGGAGACTTGTTCTTTTCTGAAGAGGAAAGGAGGAATAGTAGATCTGGGAGAGAGGGAAGATGGGGGGAGCTGAAGGAGTGGAGGGAGGGGAAATTGTGGTCAGAATGTATTGTATGAGAGAAGAATCTATTTTCAATAAAAATACAAAACAAACCAACCAAACAACAAACAAAAAGTACTTTACCCTAATTGAGGAGCTATTGGCAATTGATGGTTGCTAGGGCAGAGAGACTAGAAATCTTTGGGGGAAAAATAAAGCCTAAATTTTGATGTCACGCTGATGTACATATGGACAGCATTAATTGAACTCAGTGAGTTATAATAGAAAAGGACATGAAATTGGTAGAGATATGTTGAAGGGCCTAGGGGCAAGTTGGGGCAAAGGAATTGGAGGTTAGATACCATTTCAGCCAGGTGTGATACCTTGTCTTAAATCCCACTGCTGGGTAGGCAGAGGCATGCAGCTGAGTTCCAGAGTTCCAGGCCAGCCTAGTCTATAGAGTGAGCTCCAAGACAGCCAAGGTTACACAGAGAAACTCTGTCTTGGAAAACCAAAACAAACAAACAAATAAATAAATAAAATTATTTTGAGCACCACCAAAATTACTTGTACTGCTTTATTTTTAAATTTGTCATTTTGGTGTTAATGCTGATTTACTGCTTTATAAATCATTAGTCAACATGGCTTATTGAAAATTCAAGTTATGAGAGTTGCCAATTCACTGTATGATAAATACAGTGAATTTTCACAGATAATTGGGTTCTCTAGATCTTCTATGAAGCAGAGTTGAAGTTTATTAAAAGAAATTTTTAATAGAAATACCAATAGGTTAGTAGAAAATGAGGTACTTGGAAAAAGTGAGACGTGTGTTTGTGGACTTACTATAGGAATATCACATCTTTCTTTAGCCTTTACGTCATCTAGTCTGTGTTACAACTGCTACTACACTGTTTTCATTAGTTTTTCTAGTTTCATTTTTAGATTTTCATTTTTGGAATGAATCAGAAAGTAATATTAGAATGGAAAGTATTAGAAAAGTTCATAGATGACTTAGTCATGTCCACAAGGGAAGGCAGAAGACAAAAGTTCTCTTTGAATGAGCAAGTAATGCTTGTGCCACCCAGTTTTGATATAGCATAGAGCATGTGTCCAGTTGCTGTTGTTTCCAGATTAGCTTTATCTTCTTTTGTGGGAAACAAGAAAGCAAGCTATTTTTTTTTCAAAAGCCTTACGTTTCTACTAATTAGTTACCTAACTCCCATTGAAACTTATTATATTTCATTGCTTTTCATAATTTAGTCTTGAGTTTTCTTTATCTCATTTAAAAGATTCTTTCCTGTGTACCTTATGCAGAATTTCCTAATTGTGTATTCTTTATTTTCTTAAGTTCTCATATACAGACAATGAGTGTGACTAGTCTTTAGTTTTCTATCTAGTGCATGTTTCTAAATACTTTTTATTTCAATAGGAAGTGATGGCAAAGCACACAGAAAGGAGGGGAAGGATGTAAAGAAGCCTTCAGTGACAAAACCAAACAATATCAAGGCAATGTTCATTGCTAGTGCTGGAAAGAAAAGTGCAGATGTGAGTTTCATGTTTCCTTATAGTGTGTCTTTGCCTTCTATGAAATGAATTAAGTTGTTTAAACATTTTAAAAAATATTTTTGTTTTATTTTTTATGTAAATTGGTGTTTTGCCTCCATGTATAACTGTGTAAGGGTGTCAGATCTTGGAATTACACACAGTTGTTAGCCGCCATGTGGATGCTGGGAATTGAACTCAGGTCCTCCGGAAGAACAGTCAATGCTCTTAACCACTGAGCCATCTCTCCAGCCCATGAATTTAATTTTTTATTGTTCAAATGGTATATGCTCAATACATGTTTGAGTAATGTTCTTTGAATTGCTCTTAGTAAGATGAATTTAGATTTTATGTGAATATAGCTATCTTAGTGGTTTGAACTTAGGACACAAAAGAAAATTGAATAGAAATGCTGACATGACAGTATATTTAATTTTAGTGACAAGCAAGAAAATTCTGGAGTAAAAATGAAAATAGAGGCTGGGAGTATAAATTTTAAAAATACGCACAGGTGATTGTTAAAATGTGACTGACTAGTCGGTGAGTGAGAAACGAAGAACTGATGGATGGGGTTAGGTTCTTTCAGAGATGTGTGTGTGTTGTCTACATGAAAAAGTTCAATCTAGAAGGCTCTCATTTGATCTTTTTTATATTTTTATATAATATACAGAAAGCAGTAGACTTGTCTAAGGATGATCTGCTAGGTGACATTCTACAGGATTTGAACACTGAGGTAAGTGAATTTTCTGGAGTTGTAAGATATGTCGGAGCATAGGCTGAAGAAACAGTTCAGTAATTATAGAAAGCAACTACCACTAGAAAGAAAAAAATAAATGCTAGGATACAATCACGAATGCACACACAAAATCTCCCCCCACATAAAAAAGAAAACAAAACCCTCAGAGTGAGTTTCTTCTCACTCTTTTAGGTATCTTCTTACCATTTTAGGTGATGAGTTTCCATCTGTTACTGCTCTAAGATTATGTAGATGGGATGTGTGGGTGTGTGTTGGAAGTAGTAAGAATACACTCAGGAGTTGGTTCTGTGAATGTTCATTGCTTGTATTCAGTTGCTATAGTGTATGTTCTGTAAATAGATTGAAGCCTGTCAGTTCTGCACATTTGGGCATGAGAGCTCCTATCTCAATTCCGAGTGGGAGTGAAGGAAGAGTAAGTGAGCTATATTTGATAGAACTCAAACAGGCTCTGTTACACTGAATTTTGAGATTTGGCCATATCTCTTAAAGACTTAAGTTTTGTTTAGAGGTGGCATTTCTTTCTAAGTGACTACTGATTAATTGACTAGTACCAATACTATGTAATTATATTTTGTTGAGTGTTAAATGTAATACCTAAAAGTTGAGAGTATGTTAAATTCTTGAAAGAAAAATAATTAGGGATGGATCAAATATTTATTCTAGTTTTCTATAGTTTTGTTGCTATAGTAACTGCAGTACATGAGGATAGATCCTGTTTTGGGGGCAGGGAAGTAAAAATGCTTTACTTATTGGACATAATCAGAGAAGTGAACTTTTTATATTATGTGGTAAACCAGGCATGGACAATGAAATGTCTGTTTTCTCCTTTCTTTTAGATATCTCAAAAAGTTCCACCACCTGTATTGATACCAAAGAAAAAAAGATCCACTGGAACTTCGCTCAATCCTTTCTCAGTGCACACCCCTAAGGTAAAGTTGGTAGAAACAGCCTCCTTTTTGACTTAATTGTTCTGTTTTAAATTTGTTTTATTTGACTATATGAAGGAGATGATGATTTTGAATTTGTTTTCTTTCTTTTAAATTAGAGCTACCATTCAATAGTTTTATGTATTTCAAAAATAGCATGTTCCTGCTTTTTTCATAGTAAATTTTGTAGTAACTAGTACATGTTTATTATAGGTATTACAACTGTGTTAAATGCAATAATTTTCTTCCTGGAAACAAGTATTTTTTTGTGTAAATCCAGGTAATAGTAAAATAATTGAAGCCATTACATTAATAATACACAAAATCTTTTTATAAGTGGGAACTGTCATTATCTTTGGTCAGGGTAGGACAGTTGCATATTTTTAGTATGTAGTTCTAACTGACTAAACACTTAAAAACATTTACAGGCAATTCCTTCAAGAAAACCTGCTTCCCCTGTCCTCAGGAAGGAGCCTCTGTTAACTCCCATTCCTCTTAAATGTGCAGAATTTACTGGTAAGTCTTATTCCAGGCAAAAGTGCAAGTTGTTGAGCAATAATTGCCATACATAGAGGCTTGATGAGTAATTTTGAAGGTGGCACATCTAATCATGAAAGGTTGAATTTATAGTAGTAAAAATTAAAATCATCCAACATGAAGATCCAAGAGAAATACAAGTAGAATATAGGAAAAGGCTGTTATTTCAATGTTGAGTAAGCTTTGTGCCCCCTGGCAGTAGCGTGTGATGTGACTATGTGGTGATGTTTACAGGAGAGCTGATGCAACCAGAGTGTCTAGAAGATGAGCAGGAGTCAGGGATAATGGAGTTTGAAGATGGTGACTTTGATGAGCCCATGGAAGCTGAGGAAGTAGATGGGGAACCTGTGACTGCCAAGACTTGGGATCATGAGAGTGAGCCAGCAGAGAGGGTGAAACATGAGGCAGATTCTATGAGAGGAACCACATCTTTTTTGTAAGTACATTTTATATTTTTTCAGAAAAATAGTACTCTAATTATTCTGTTGGATTTTAAAAAGTTGTTGAAAATGTGATTTCTACAGAGAAAGTTTTCTCCCAGATGTCTCTTGTTGGGACATGGATCAGGAAGATGAAAGCAGTTTCTTAGCTCAGGAAGTTCAAGTGGATTCCAATAACCTCCCGTTGGTAAAAGGGGCAGATGATGAACAAGTGTTTCAATTTTATTGGCTGGATGCTTATGAAGATCCATACAATCAACCAGGTAATTATACCTAAGGTAATCTTAGACTTTTATTACAGAGTGTAGTACCTTTTCTTTTCCTTTAAATACTTTAGTGATTCTGATTGGCTTTGTTTCTCTAAAAGAATCAGATAGTAAATTGTCTTCTGTTAAATTATTTTGTTTTTTGAGAGCAAGTCTCTTTATTATGTAGCTTTGGCTGTCCTGGAACTTAGTATATAAACCAGGCTGGTCCAGAATTCACAAGATCCATCTGGCTCTGCCTCATCAGTGCTGTGATTGAAGACATGTACCACTATACCGGACCTAATTTGTCTTTTTATTCAACACAGAACATTCATTGTGTGCTAGACACTGAGGTGGAGTGAACAAGCTGGACTAATTCCTTATATAGAAGCTTACATTCTAAATGGAGTGAGAGTGGGTGGTAGTTGGAGGGTGACCATCTGACTCTCGTCTTAAGAATTACATCCTGCAGGACAACATGGCCCATGGAATAAGCTAAAGAGGGCTCATAGAAATGGCAGTCATGGAACTTGTATGGGTCTGTGCTAGGTCATCTGCATATATGTTATGGTTGTTGGCTTGGTGTTTTAGGGGGACTCCTAACTGTGCGAGTGGGAGAATCTTACTTGCAGGTGGAGTTTCTCTGTGTCCTGGCAGCTGCTTCAATATAAATGCTTGGCTGATAGCTTTGGCTTGTTTTTTTTTTAAATTAGTTCTTATAACATAAATTAACCCATTTTCATTAATCTCTGTGCTGCCACAGGCCCATTTACCTTATCTATGAATTCCTGTGTTGTTTCTTCTGCATCTGAGTCTCAACTCCCTGGCTCCACCCTTTCTTCCCACTATTCTTTCTGCTCAGATCCTGACTACCTACTAGCCAATCAGTTTCTTTTATTAACAATGAGGGCAACACATCTTCACAGGATTATCCCACAGCATTGGCTCTTATGTCTGCTTTTGGGCCCTTTTTCCTTCTAATGGATTGCCTTGCCCATCCTTGATGTGAGGGTTTGTGTCTGGCTTTATTATATCTTGTTGTGGCATGTTTAGTTGATATTCCTGTGAGGCCTCTTTTCTGTGGGGTGACAGGGGAACTGGATGTGAGGAGAAGAAGGAAGGTTGGGGCAAGGACTGGAAGGAGTGAATAGATGTATGAGAGAAGAATAAATAAAAATTAAAAAAAAATGATCCTTGGAATGGAGATGGGGAATATATAAAGGTGAAGGCACTTTAAAGAACCAGTAAGTGCCAAGACCTAAAAGGGAAGAGAATAAGGAGGCCTGTGTTGTTGGAACACGATTGGAAATGACAAAATTGATGCATAATGAATAATGAAGACAATGATAAAGTGCAAAGGCTAGTATTTTAGTTACAGTTTTGATTGCTATGATAAAGTACCATGACCAAAAAGCAAATTGGATAGGAAAGAGTTTATTTCATTTTATAATTTGTAGTCAGTCTTTCAGGGAAGTTAGAGTGGGAACTCAAGGTAGAACCTGGAGGCAAGAACTGATGCAGAGGCCATGAAGGAGTGCTGCTTATTGGCTTTTTTTGCATCTTGTGACTTGATCAGCCTTCTTTCTTATAGCACCTAGGACCATCAGCTCAGAGGTGCCACTGTCCCCACCCCTGGTGTGAGCCGAAGCCTACATATCAATTATCAATCAACTAAGTGCACCACAGGCTTGCACACAAGCCAGTCTTGTGGGGGCATTTACTCAATTGAGGTTCCCTTTCCCCAAATGACTCTAGCTTGTGTCAAGTTAGAAAACAAACAAACAAACACTAACCAGCACAGCTAGATACTGAAGGTCTTGAGAGACTTTTTTGAAAGAATTTCAATTTTACTTGAACAATACTGGGGCATTGTCAAGGTTTAATTGCAATGTGTTATGGTCTCATAATTGACTTTACATTTTAACAAGAATGCTCTGGTGTGTGTGTGTGTGTGTGTGTGTGTGTGTGTGTGTGTGTGTGTGTGTGTGTGTGTGAGAGAGAGAGAGAGAGAGAGAGAACACTCATGGAGGCTGGAGTGGGGTAGCAGGGAAATGTGGAAGCCCTGAAGTCCAGGGTTGGGAGGTGTTAGGTAATTGGAACCTGGTTATTGGGTAGAAATAGAAAAGTAAACAGATTTTAGCTTTATTTTTACAAACATTATAGTTCATATGGGGCCAGGAAATAAGAGTCAAGACTGACTCCCTGGACTTTATTTTTTTTGGCTTTCTGAGATAAGGTTTCTTTGCATAGCTCTGGCTGTCCTGGAACTAGCACTGTAGACCAGACTAGCCTGAAACACATTGAGATCTGACCCTCAAGTGCTGGGATTAAAGGTATGTGTCACCACCAGGTTTCTCCCTGGGCATTCTAATGAGCTAATTCTGTGAATTCTTGACTTACAAAATGCTAGGAATGGGTTTGTTAAAATGGCTGCCCAACAACAGAACCAAGAAATTATTCAGTTTGTAGGACTGAACATCCACTGAGGGATGTTGCTATTCCCTCTTGTAGGGGAAAAAAGCACCTGAGGAGGTCAGAACACCATTGTGATGTCAGAAGTATATTATTGCATTTTGAACACAAATAACTCTCTGAGGAGGTCTTCCTTGAAATGAGCAAATGTCTTTTCTGTGCTTGTTTCTGGGTCTGCATCTCTGCTACCAGATTGAATCTGTCTCATTTCTAGTTAAAGAAGTTAAAAAGTACCCCCAAATGAAGTAGTTAAAATGTGTTTTACATCATTAATCTTTCTGCTCATAAATAGAAGGGAAAATAACTTTTTACATACCATGATTCATTACATGAATCCTGGCATTTGGCCCAGAATGACTTATCTGTGTGTATAAAGACTCATTTAAGAAGCTAGCTACCTTTGTTAACCTTGGAGTTCATGCCTTCTGTATTGTTTTCTCTTAAGACCCCCTGGGAAAATTTAGTCTTGTAGAAATGAAGTGGGGATGAGGGGGAGTAATCTCTTTCTCCCATCCCTACATGACGAATGAGTAGTGGGTAGCTCTTCCATGGTTGCAACTTTAAGACTGGCTGACTCATACTTCTGTTAACTGAGTTGGCTCTATTGTGTTACCTAAGCTAAGTGCAGGGCTAGCTCTCCCACCTGCCTCAGAGGCATTGATGGACAAGGAGTGGGATGTAGGTTCTTATTATGCCCAGACTTTTTTGTCTGATACTGGAAACTATCTTTTGGTCATGATGGAGATTGAACTCAGGATTTTACATATTCTAATTCTAAGCATATGCTCTGCCACTGAGCTACATTGAATGGAATGTACTTTGCATCTATCTATCTATCTATCTATCTATCTATCTATCTATCTGAGATCAATTTTGCTCAGGTTGACCTTAAACTTCTAAGCTCAAGAGACCTTTCCACCCCAGCTTCCAAAGTAGCTAAAGCTATAGACCTGTGTCACCTTACCTACTTTAATTCACCATTATTTTAAACAATGGGAAGATTCTGTCACTGCTTCATAATATAAATATTGAGACAAAAGGAAATTTCTGGTTCAGAAGACCTCAGGAATTATCTAAACTATTCACTTAGAAAACTGAGGTTCTAAAAGACAAAGTGTTCTTGGCCCTTTCCTGCCATAAGTCTTGGCTTCTCTATAAGTCTACTTTCTTCTTCTGTGGCACTTCTCAAGATATGTCCTCTGCAGTGGCTTATTTTTCTGTTTATGATGCCAGTTGGTTAAATAAAATAGCTTTTAAAAGCTCTAATCTTAGGGGGTTGAACAGTTTGGTTGTGATAGTTGCTAATGATCACTAAGCTTTGGTGAAGTCAATGCTGCTAATAAGAACAGAGTATGCCTAAAGACCCTGTTATTGTTGCTCACTTTCTTCCAGATTCTAAGTCAGTCAGTTATTGCTGAATGAACCATAATTATGAAAAGAATTTTACTCTTTGCATATCGGAACATATCCTGCCTTCATTATGACTTTTTCAAGGTTGAATAATCCTGACTGCACCTGGTTTCAGCTAGTAACTTTGGGGGAAATGTAATCTTTGTTTACCATGATCTTTTTGTGGCAAATGAGGCATAAACAGTGTCAAATGTGTTGCATGAAGTGTGATATTAGTTTGACTGTAAAATGAGCTATTTGAATCTTTGAATCCAATATTAAGGTCTTTAGTTTTTCTTTGCATGGAATTTTGTTTTTTTCATCTTTAACTGTTGTGAGGATGACTTCTAATTTCTTATGCTACTCTGAATTTTTTCTTTAAATCATCCTCAGTACTCTCTTTCCCTTTCCTTACATTTCCTATTTATACCCCCACCTCCTTGTTGAAAATTGCACAACTCTTGTAAGAGTTTTAATCATCTGCAGAAATGAAGATCCTGAGGCAGTCTTATTTCTTTCTGCCAGGGTGAGTGACAAAAGAAAACACTGATGAGCTGTCTTGTGAAACTAGGGTAATTGGCTTTGTGAACAGTACCCTTTGCATGTGTCAGAGTTTTCTTAGTATCTAAGATCAGTGGCTGTATGAGTGGTTGTGTTGATTACTCATAATTTATGGAGCCCAGGATTTTGCAAAGTTGATCATCTCTTGAGGTGGCTATCAAGTCTTTGGAGTTCTTACTTGACAGCCAGTTTTTTTTTTTCCTTCTTTATTTTGTATTTATCAAAAAAAAACACAGTAAAAAAAAAGAATTTAAAATGTGGAAGGGTTAACAATAACTATACAGAGGATAAGAATCATAAGCATGGCTTATCAAGGGTGGAAATACAAATAAGATTGCTACACCTAT
>PVIH01011157.1:37684-70899 GCA_004025045.1 Sigmodon hispidus | reverse complement strand
CTTTGTATTATTATGTAATTTCTTGCACTGACGTTTGCCCATGGCTTCAGTGGTTCACGATTAGATGGGTCCTGGTCAGTTGTGGCACTTTGGTTTGTGTGTCTCCTGTCACCTCTCTGGTCAGGGTTCGAATCCGCCCCTCAGAGACCCCTGCAGTTGGTTTGCTCAGTTCACTCAGTTCGGGGTCACAGTAGGGATCTTTGCAGATACCCTCAACAGCAGCAGGAGCTGTGGGTGTGGCCAGGTGCAGAGTTCAGCTGCCCCCTGCTCCAGAGTGTCCTGGGATGCCACAGAGAGCACCGGTCCTCTGGTCAGGGTTCGAATCCGCCCCTCAGAGACCACTGCAGTTGGTTTGCTCAGTTCACTCCGTAGGTGAATTTTTGAAGGAACATAGATATGACACTGCCTAAGTTATTAAACATAAAATGTTTTAAAATTTACTTTTTTAAAAAATAAAAAAGAGTAAAAGTTATATCAGGCATTGTGGTAGTCTAAATGAAAATGGCCTCTGTCCTACTTAGCATTTCTATTGTTACAAGGAAATACCATGATCAAAAAGCAAATTGGAGTGGAAATGGCTTATTTGGCTTGTATTTCCATATTATTACTCACTATCGAAGGACATGAGAAAAGGAACTCAAATAGGGCAGGATCTTGGAGGCAGGAGCTGATGAGAGAATGATGCTCACTGGCTTACTCATTATAGATTTCTTAGCCTGCCTTCTTGTAGAATTTAGGATTGCCATCCCAGGAATGACACCACCCACAATGGGCTGAACATCTCACATTGATCCATGGTTTAAAAAATACTGTTTCCTGGATCTTATGGAGTCAGTTTCTCAACTGAAACTTTATCTTCTTTGACGACTTCAGGGGAAAGTATTTCCAAAATGACAAAACCATACAGTAGATACTAGAAGCCTTTAAATGAGTGGTTCTCAACCTGTAAGTCAAGATCACTTTAGCAAACTTCTATCTCCAAAAATTATTTATATTATGCTTCATAACTGCAGCAAAACTTTAGTTATGAAGTAGCAATGAAAATAAATATATGGTTGGGGGTCACCACTGAATTAAAGAATGACAGCATTAGGAATGTTGAGAACCACTGCCTTAAATCTTAATGTTCTGCCTCTTCATTCACTGTATTCCATAGTTTACCACAGAAATAAGCACACACTAATAATACTATAAGAAACTAATAGAATTTTCACTGTAATTTAAATGACATTAGTTTTCTGAATGCATCAAATTTTCCATTTATCAATGGCTATATAAAAGTAACTTATGTGCACTTGGTCTTACCTGATTTCTATTTGTTTTTCAGAACTTAATGTGAAGTGGGTAGAGAAAGATGTTTTTCCCATTTACATATGTGTGTGTGTATGGATCTTAGTGCTAATAATATATTACTGAGACAGAGAGAGTCAGGGACAGTGGGAGAAAGGAAGGGAGATGGGGTTAGAGCACATGTTCATGACTGCAGACACTTTTTGAAAAGATGGAGTCACAGTAGGCAATGGGTTAAATCATTCTAATTTCTATATGTGACTCAGAATTAGAGACTATGACCTACAAAAAATAAAATTTTCCATAAATCGACTCTTTATTCTGATAACACAATGAAAATTACAAGTATAGTCATAGGACCTTGTCAAAATTTTAGACATTTTGAGTAAAATTTATAACATGGAAGAAGTACATACAGTAGTATTATCCCTTAGGGGAAGGTCTATGATTGCCTAAGTTTCTAATTTGAAATGCTTCACTGACTTACATTGTCATGCAGAGACTTTGGCTATACAAAAGAATGAAAATATTTAGAGTTGAAAATTACATGACTTCTGGAATTAAATGTTAAAAAATCCACACTTAGTTATTTTTTTTTCAAAAGAATGTATGTGGCCTTGAAGCATTATAGCCTGCTATTTGCTGAAACTCACACTGTGACATCTTCTGTATGAGAGAATTATGAATAGTAACTGTGTATCTTGGCTCATCAGAGATGAGAAGTTTAAGCTGAATGTTTTATGGTAAATGTAGTAGTAATTCTGTGGTGATACGGCTTATATTTAACAAAACCAGTCTGGAATATCAGAGAACGGATCCACCCACAGTCAAACCAGGAAGGTTAGAGAGTGGTAACTCAAGCCTTTAATCCCAGCATCTGAAAGACTTAGTGGAGACCTTTAATCCCATAACTCAAGAGACAGAGACCTTTCTATGTTTCTGTGAGTTCAAGGCCTAACTACCAAATAGTAGTAGCTCCCACCTTTAATCGTAACTCTGGAATATAATGCAGAGCTGAACCCAGAAATAAAACAACTGGGCAAATAAAACAACTTATTTAAGGCAGGCTTGAGAAGACAGAGACTTATTCTGTAGAGGTGACTAGAAGCCAGGCTGAGGAAGCTGAAGATGGCTTTTACTCTGAGAGGTTGACAGGGTGAGATTTGACTGTGGTCTGTGTCCTCACTCTGATAATCCAGCTTTTCTCCAACATCTGGCTCTGAGTTTTCATTAAATACAAAGTAGAATTTGTGTTCATAACATAGGCAAGATAGGTAACATGACTACCTGGTAGAACTGTGCAGCCATTTCCTCTAGTGAGCAGAGATCAGCACTTATCACAGGAAACTACTCATCTTAGTAATGGCAACAAGTATTTATAACAAGGAGAACTTGGAGTTCATTAAAACAAACTCTAAAACAAAGAATAAAAAGTAAATAATATAATTTATTTACTCTAGAAGCTCATGGCAAATTGACACAACACACAGTACATTTGAAATTCTCTCAACACAGATAAAAATAATATGGAATCTAGGGGACAAAACCTAAAGACTTTTTAAAAATTAACATAATATTTTTATTGATTTCTTTTTGGAAATTTCACATCATTCATCCTGATTCAACTTACTTCCCAGTCCTTCCACATCTGCCTAACTTATGCCCCCCTCCCTGAAAAGATTAAAAAAATAAAGAAAACATGTTTATTCTGTCTTATCCATATACTCACTGGAGCATGGTCAAACTCTCAGTGGCTAGCCTTTTAAATAAGACTGGGGCTAGAATTTCCATCCTACATCCCTACCAGAAGCCATCAATTGTGAAGTGCTAACTTCAGAATATGTATCACACATTTTTAGAGTTCTTTGTCATGGATTTCTGTTTAGGCTGTTACTTTTTAATATGGTTGGGGATTGAGGTGGGGGTAGGAGTTGTCTAAATGTTTTTCATTTTCCTCTTTTTCAACTGTAGGTCTGCAGTCATCAATACTACTTCAAAAGGAGCCTTCTTGCTCTGTACAGCCAGCAGGAGCACAAATTGTGGGCTTCCACAGTTTCTGGTAACAGAACACTCTATGAACACATTCCCAGCTGAAATAGGACCATAGACACAAACAAGGCCCTCAGAGGTATTATAGACATAAACATGGCCTTCAGTAGCATTGCAGACCACCTATATTAATTATGTCTCACATGAAAGTATGGTCCAGGGGCACCAATATGTATTCAGGCATTAGCACAGATAATAAACATCCCTATAGCCTTCAGTGGTATCTTCAGCCATGGATATCAACATAGACATTGATGCATTAGGACCATGGACCTAGACATGGCCCTCAGTGTTGGCATGAGCCCAGACACAACCATGATCTCAGGCTGCAACACAGGCTACAGACATCCACATGGTCTCTAGTGGTAACACAGTAGATTCTATAAGACCACCAACCCTCAGAGAACCCTGTGGTCAAAAGTCTCAACTCCATTTCCCAAATTGAACCATGCCCCCTACCTCAAAGGGATTTCTGAAATACAGACAAAAGCAAGCACCATCACAAAAGCCCCATTACACCAAGAGCAGCAATTTGACCAAGAATATCTCCCTGAAACACAGACAACCCTTGCACTGATTAGAGAAAACAGATGGGTAGATGCCAGTACAAAATTTTATTCAACGATGTAAAGAACAATATGGCACCAGCAGAACTGAGCAATTCCACAACAGTGAGACCTGGACATTCCAATTTAGAAGAAACAGAAGAAAATGTTATTAAAAGTAACTTATGTGTTGCACAAATTCAGATTGTAAAGAAAGAGACTCAGAATCAAATATTGGGGAAAGACTGAAATATTGGAGGGACGAAACACCATAGTCAATTCTCACCCAACTTCTTCAGCCTTGCTCCTGGTCACTTCTCTATCTGCTAGATTTCTGTGCAGCCTTAAATACCCCTTTCACCAGCAGTATCCCATCCAGGTTAGGATTAAAGACAGGAAGTACTCTGTTTGGTAGCAGCCTTGCACTCACAAAAACACAGAAAGTTCTGTTTCTGGAGTTATGGGATAACTAGTGTAGGTCACCACTCCCAGGCTTTCCCTATGCTGAGATTAAAGGTATGTGCTTTTGAATCCCAGCTGTTTGTTCTTGTACTCAAGGATCAAGAAATTCCTAAACTGTCTGTCTAGGTTTTGACTATGTGTTAATCTCTTGAATATTTCAGGTTTTATTAAATATATAACATATCATCACATTTATGAAGATGATAGAAGCCTTTAAAGAGGGAATAAAGGAGGAAATGAAAAACTCCCTTAGAAATAAAGAAATATGCAAACAAGCAATTGGAAGAAATCAATAAATCCTTCAAAGAAAATGAAGAAGCAGCAGTTAAACAGGTGAAGGAAACAGTGAAAGATTGGAAAATTTAAATAGAAGCCATAAAGACACAAATTGAAGTAATATTGAAAATGGAAAACCTGAGTAAATGAATAGGAGTTACAGTTGCAAGTACAACCAACAAAATGCAAGAGATGGAAGAGAGAATTTCTGGTATGGAAGATACAACTGAGGAAATAGACTTTTCAGACAAAACATTAAAGTAAAAAACGTCATGACAGAAAATGTTCAGAAAATCTGGGACATTATGAAAAGACTAAACCTAAGAGTAGCGGGAATAGACAAAGGAGACGAATACTAGCTAAAAGGCACAGAAAATATATTCATCAAAATTATAGAAAAAAAACTTTCTCAACCTAAATAAGGAAATAACTACTAATTTACAAGAAGCTTAAAGAACCCCAAATAGATAAGACCCCTCCAAAAATTTACTTGTCATGTAATAATCTAACCACTAAGCATATGGAATCTAGAAAGAATATTAAGCACTGCAAAGGAAAAGGCCAAGTAACTTATAAAGGCAGATTCATCAGAATTACACCTGACTTCTCAAAAGAGACTATGAAAGCCAGAAGGTCCTGGACAAAAGTTATGTAGACACTAAGAGACCACAGGTGCCAGCCCAGACTATTATACCCAGCAGAACTCTCAGTCAACATAGACAGAGAAAAGAATATATTCCAAGAAAAATAAGATATAAACAATACCTACCTACAAATTCATCCCTACAAAAACCACTAGAAGAAACATATCAATCTAAGGAAATGAAATGTACTCATAAAAACAAGCAATCAATAAACCCACAGCAGGAAAACCCAAAGAAGGGAAAGATATACACTACAATCAAAAAAATAAACATAAATTAACAATCACTGCTCATTAACAACCCTTAATATCAAAGGACTCAATTTCTATTATAAAAAGACACAGGCTATCAGAGTGGAATAAAAACAAACAAACAAACAAAAACCATGATCAATCTTTCTTCTCCATACAAGAAACATACTTCAGCTTCAGAAAAAAGATACTACCTTATAGTAAAGGGTTGGGAAAAATCTAATCAAATGGACTTAAGAAGCAAGCTGGTGTAGCTATCCTAATATCTAACAAACAAGATTTCAAATCAATCAAAAGGTATCTGAAAGGTCATTACATCTTCATCACAAGAAAAATCCATTAAGATGAAATCTCAATCCTGAACTTTTTTGCTCCAAATAAAAACATACTCACATGAGTAAAAGAAACATTACTGAAGCTTAAATCACTCATCAAACCCCACATATTAACTGTGAAAAACCTCAGCACCACACTCTCACCAATGTACATGTCTCCCAGACAGAAACTTAATAGAAAAATAATGAGTCTAACAGATGTTATTACTCAAGTGGATATATATATATATATATATATATATATATATATATACCCAAACACAAAGGAATGTAGCTTCTTCTCAGCACTCCATGTTTCCTTCTATAAAATTGACCACATACTCAGTCATAAATGAAATGTGAATAGATATAAAAATAATGGAGTAACCACTTATATCCTATCACACAATCTTGGCCTGAAGGTAGAGTTTAAAAAAAAAAAGTCACAAGCTACAAATATCTTCAAATTCATGGAAAATGAACAACTCTCAACTGAATCACTTCTGGGTCAAGAAAGAAATAAAGAAATAAAGACTTCCTAGAACCCAGTGAAAATGAATGTATAACATATATAACCTTATGGGACACAATGAACACAGAACTAAGAAAAAGTTCATAGCAATAAGGGCCTACATTAAAAAAAAATTAGAGAAATCTCACATAAGCCACTTAACAGCACACTTGAATGCTATCGAAAAAAGAAGCAAACTCACCTAGCAGGAGTAGAAGACATGAAATAATCAAACTCAGGGCTGAAATCAATAAAACTTAAGCAAAGAGAACAACAATACAAAGAATTGAAGGCCTTGGAGAGATAAGAGATACAAGAAACATACCTAGACATAATAAAGGCAAGACACAGCAATCTGACAGCCAACAACAAACTAAACAGAAACTCAAAGAGATCTCACCAAAGTGAGAAACAGACAAGACTGTACACTTTCAATTCAATATAGTACTCTATATTGAATATCAATTCAATATAGCACTCAAACATCTATCCTTAGTAATATGACAACAAAAGGAGGTCACGGGGATAAAAAATGGAAAGGAAGAAGTTATACTTTTGCTATTTACATATGTTAATGTACATAAGTGACCCCAAAATTTTTATTGGGGAATTAATACACTGATAAACACCTTCAATAATGTGTAGGATACAAGATTAACTTAAAATTAATAGCCCTCCTGTATACAAATGACAAATGAACTGAAAAACAAATCAGGAAAATATTGCTCTTTCTTTACAATAGCCACCAAAATCATAAAATATATTGGCTAACTATAACCAAAGTAGTGAAAGATGTATATGACAAAATAGAAGATAACAGAAAATGAAAAAAATCACCCTGCTCTGGGATAGGTAGAATCAATATAGTAAAAATGGCAATCTTACCAAAAACAAATACAAAAATGCATTTCCCATCAAAATCTCAACACAATTCTACACAGAAAAGGACAATACTCAACTTATGTGGACAAACAAATACTCATGAGTGCCAAAAACAATTCTGTTCATTAAAGGAACTTCTGGAAGCATTGTCATCTCTAACTTCAAGCTCTACTATAGAGCTACAGTAATAAAAAACAGCGTGGTATTGGCATAAAAATAGACGTGAGGATCAATGGAATTGAATTGAAATCCCTGAACCTAATTTATACACCTATGAATACCTGATTTTTGACAAAGAAGCCGAAAATATACAATGGCTAAAAGAAAGCATCCTCAGCAAATGGTGTTGGTATACCTCGATAGTGGCATGTAGACCAATGCAAACAGATTTGTATCTATCAACCTGCACAAATATCAAGTCCAAATGGATCAAATACCTCAACATAAATCCAGTTACACTGAACCTGATAGAAAATAAGTTGAGAAATAGCCTTGAATGCATTGACACTGGATACCACTTTATAAATATAACAGCAATATCCCAGACACTGTGAGAAACAATTAATAAATGGGACCTCCTGAAACTGAGAAACTTCTCTAAGGCAAAGAACACAGTTGATAAGACAAAGTGATAGCCTGTATAATTGCAAAAGATCACCACCAACCCTACATCTGACAGAGAACTGATCTCTAAAACATAAAATAACCCTCAAGAAACTAGACATCAAACAACCCAAATAATTAAAATGTGGTACAAAGCTAGAGAGTTTTCAACAGAAGAGTCTCAATCGGATGAAAAACACTTAAAGAATTCCTTAACCTGCTTAGTCATCAGGAAACTGCAAATTAAAACAATTCTGAGATACCATCTTACATCTATCAGGATGGCGAAGATCAGAAACACTTAACAGCCTATGCTGGGGTGGATGTGGAGTAAAGGGAACATGCTTCCATTGCATGTGGAAATGTAAACTTGTACAGCCACTTTTGAAATCAGTGTGGCAGTTTCTCAGAAAATTGGAAATCAGTCTACCTAATGATCCAGCAATACTAATCTTTTGCATATACTCAAAGGATGTACATTCATACCACAAGGGCATTTGCTTAACTATGTTTATAGCAGCATTATTTCTAATAGCCAGAATGTAGAAGCAACCTAGATGCACCTTACCTGAAGAATGGATTTAAAACATGTGGCACATTTACAAAATGGAGTATTACTCAGCAGTAAATAGAAAAAAATATGTCATCCTGAAATTTTTTTTAAAAGTAGTTGCCATTTTAATAATAATAACCAGATGAAGTTTATACAGTTAGAAAAAATGAAAACTTACAAACTTGGTTGATTAGCTACTCTGGTCTCCTAAATCAGTCTCTGTCTCTGCCTCCCTCCCTCCCTCCCCCTTCCCCCCCCCATGGCAGGGCCCACACTGAGAGGCTGCCTTCCAGTCTCTGATTTTTAACTTTCCTTTTTTTTTTTCCTACTTCATATGGTTTTTATTTTTTTCCTTCTTTATTTTGTAGTTATCAAGAAAAAAAAACAGTAAAAAGAATTTAAAATGCAGAAGAGTTAACAATAACTATACAGAGGATAAGAATCATAAGCATGGCTTATCAAGGGTGGAAATACAAATAAGATTGCTACACATATATTTTCTTTGTGTTCATCTTTCCCTCTGAATTTTTTTTCCATCCCTGTATATCCTTATTCAATTTATAGGCAAAGAGAAGTTACTAGAAAAAAAAACATCCTTTGTGAGGTAACACAGACACAGAAAGACAAACATAGTACATACCCATTTATACCCAGATTTTAGAGGTAAAGCAAAGGTAACCAAGGTACAATCCTCAAACCATGACCAGCTAGGTAACAAGGAAGAACCTAAGAGAGTCATTTATAAATGCCCTGGGAAGGGGAAGAAACTGATGGAAGCAGATGCAGAGATCCATGGGTAAGCACTAAGCCAAATTCCCAGTCCAGTGAGAGACAGGGAAGAGGAATTATATGAGGAAAGAGCTCAAGATCATAATGAGAAAACCCACAGAGACAGCTCACAGGAGCTATTGAGAGCTTACTGACTCTTGATTGACAGTTGGAGAACCTGCATGGGACTGAACTAAGCCCTCTGAATGTATAATGTTGTATGGAGGTGGCAGTTTGTGGGGCCTTGGCAATGGGACCAAAATTTATTCCTAGTGCATATTTTGGAGCCCATTTCTTATAGAGGGAAACCTTGATCAGCCTTGATTATGGGGTAAGGGGCTTGATCTTGCCTCAACTGGCTAAGCCAGACTGACTCACTCCTCCTTACCTTCTCTGAGGAATGGATGGGGGATGGAGTGGGATTGAAATTGGAGAATGACTAGAAAGAGGGGTGGAAGGAAGAACAGTGGTTGGTATAATAAAATAAAACATTTGTTTTCAAGTAGTTAACTTAAAAATAAAAAATCCTCTTACCGGTCTCCAAAAATAATAAATCAATCCAGGTATCAAGGATCTGTCCTTACACTCTGTGTTTCCATGTTATTTGGTTTTCGAACAGTCTGGGACACCTCTGTTGTGGAGAATATCCATGGAGACTGAAGGGAAGGATTAGAGATCTCTCTACCCACTGCTCAGGCTCTCTGGTTGAACAAAACCTGAAAGGAGAGCAAAGTCAGGCATCTCAGAATAATGGGAATCAGCACACAGGGCTGCTTTGCACATATGATAGGGCATACACATATGTGGTTCTCAACCTTTGTGATGCTATGACCCGAAAGGATCACCATATGTTGTGGTGACCTGAACCATAAAATTATTTTCATTGCTACTTCATATTTGTAATTTTGCAATTGTTATGAATAATAATGTACATAGATGTGTTTTCCCTATGGCCTTAGGTGATGCCTGTGAAAGAGTCGTTTGACATCTAACAAGGGTTGTGATCCACAGGTTGAGAACTGCTGGTATATGCTGTTTTCCTGACCAGAATTTCACCAATGATAGCAAAAATAAGTATCACACTGAAGAAAATCTTTATTCTATAAAACACAATTTGGCTCTATTCTGAAATCATATTGTCAGCTGTTCTTTTTCAGAAAGACAGGCTGGGAGCAATGAGTAAAAATGGCTTTGAAAATGTTCTTAGCCACAAACAGGTTTAAAGCGTTAGGCATTTAATTTAAATATCCATCTCCTCAGTTCCCTTAGTTTTGAAATGAACATGAGATAAATGTAAATGAATTATTACAGTGTAATGTGTAATTTATGGCTCTGAATAAATGTCAAAATTATTATTCAATAATAAAAATTTCTCCAGATGCTTGAACACAGACTATTCCACATACTAAAATAAGAGCTGCTAGAAATGAAAGTATTAAGTACCCTTGACATCCCCAAATTTAAAGTTAGTATAATCTTAAATGTTTTAATTTTTGGAATTTTACTGTAATTTGTATCTTGCTTAGTATTTGTATACATGTGAAATATATATGCGTATATATGTGCATATATACTTTGTGCTCATTTCTGCTTTTTTACCTTAGAAAATTTGTTATTTTTAAGGCAAATTGTAATACAATTTCAAAAAAAAGAAAGCAAGTAGATTCCTTAATTTCTCCCCTTTAAACACACTGAATGTCATTATTGGGAACTGAAAAATTCAAAAATCTAAAACACAAATAAGCAAGTGAAAGTATAAATGAAATTATAAATATTGTTCCTTTCAGGACTTTTTCTTAAATTATGGGTTTTGGTTATATAACAACAAGATAAAATAAATAATGAGAGAGTTTATAAAGAACATAATTTTTTCAAAACATTCTAATATTAAAAATATGTGTAATATTAAATAAAGCCTATCTCAGCAATTATCAAGTGCCTTTTAAGAAGCCCTAAACTGAAGAAGCTCATGCATCATTAGCCATACTGTAAAGCTTCCTAGAGCTGCCTTGATAATGTGTTTACAGAAGGAAATGGCGGGTATGGTTTTGTTTCTTTACAGAATTAGCGGTCTCACTAGTGATTGGGAAGCTGTTCTTATTGCAGGTGAGTGTGGACATTGTAAAACGAGAGCCATTGCTAGTGCAGCAGTTCACAAACTTCTCTGTACATTAGTAACACTTTGGGATCTTTAAAAAATGTACAGCCTCAGCTCCATTCTTTTCCCTCCTAGGCCAATAAAGTCATAGTCCTACCAAAATTAATTAAGTTATAATCCCAAGGGGTGGGGAGATAGATATGTGCATATGTTTCCCATTCATTTATATTGAGGCTAAAGGTAGACACATTCAGAAACTACCAAGAGCTTGGCATATGGTTTAGATTTCATGGCTTATATTAGCAGTAAGAGCAGGCACTTGGCATTAATTTTAACTCTCCACTAAGCCTCATTAAAACTTTATTTTTATGCCTACTGGAACTACTTGGAGAAAAATTTATAACTTGAGATCCTGATGTCTATATTTATTATTATTCTTCTATTGCTCTTACAACTGGCTAGAATATATTTCTCTGCTGTGAGCATTGCCACATCTGAATTGACAGCCCAACATCACTGTTGCAACCATTTATTCTCATAGTATAGTATTATATGAGTAAACTCAATAAGAACAGTAAGCTTACAGTGTTTTAATGTGTGTCATAAAAATATTCTTCAAAAATATCAAAATTTCTAAATCTCTAATGACTTCAAGTTATGATTTCTTCAACACAAGATGTTAATTGACTTATTATGATTATTATAACAACTCTGTATCTCTTTCCCAAAAATTTTTGTGTGTGGTGAACATGCATGTACATGCATGGGTTTGCATGAGTGGGGGCCATGTGGGAGTATGCAGGAAGATGTGCATATTAAGGCCCAAGATTGATGATGGGCATCATCTTTGTAGATAGATGTTGGGCATCATCTTTCTAAGTTCTTATCTTTTATTCATTGAGGTAGGGTCTCTCAATCAAACCCAGAATTCGTTCATATATCTCATCTTAACTGGATTTCTCTGAGGAATACCTGTCTCTATATTTCAAGACTGTAATTGTAGGTGAGCTTTCATGTCTATTTACATGTTTAGGAATCTAATCTCTGGTCCCCACATATGGCAAATGCTTTAAATGCTTAACCATCTCCACAGTCCAATCTGTGGATATCTTCAGGATTTCATCTCAAAATAAAATCCTCACTAATTTCTCATCACCTATTAATTTAAATTTTGTTTATTATTAAAAGATAATAGTGTTTCTAATTTTTGCTTATAATTTGCAAATAATATTTGGTTGTTAGTTTCAAATGACTAAAAGCAAAGGAACATAAATAGAAAGCATGAACAATGATAGCTATTTATTTATAAAGGATTAATTTTCTGAAATAAGGTAAATATGACATAGTTGGGAATTTTCTCTCTTGTTTGATGAATTCTGAAATTGGCATCTCTAGGTAATTCTGGAGGATGGTTTATGGCTACACCCTTTTCTTGAGGGAACAAAATCTCTTCTTCAGAGGTTCCTTAGGGGTTTCTTTTTGAGTTAATGGAGATTTGAGTTTACCACTGACTCCTGTCTAAATATATGGATATGTTTGTTTCTTGGGTTCACAGCCAATGCCAGCAAGGTAGTATTTACACTCTTTGTAGAGATAAACAAGTCTGATCACTCAACCCTTCTTTTGCTTTTGTGTTTTTGATCTGGGACAGTTTGCTTCTTTTTGGTGATTCATAGTACCCCTCTCATGAGAGGCCACAATATGGATGACAAACAGTATAACTGACACTGGATTCTCACAGCACACACTAGAGGTTAGAACATATGGACTTAAGAAGATTCTTGTATCAGCTTCTCAATTAGCTATGACAATAAACAATGGCTATCCATCTCTATCTCCAAGTTCACTGAGTAGTTATACTTTAGTGCTTGTTCCTTAAAAGAGAGATAGAAATTTATACAATGATTTCCTTTGTATAAATTGTGTATGCACAAAAATGATTTTCAAATATTGGCAGACCCTGCATTCATTTTTCCCATGCATTGGATAAAACAAAAATAAATTGCTCTCCAACATCATGTCTGTTTATGCATTCTCTCTAGGGATAGCCTGACCTCACCTTCCATGAAAACAGTTAGCAGGCAGTCATAATTACTGGTCATTTATGTGGGTTTCTGTGGACCTGAACTCTTCCGGAAACACATTGTCAATATCAAGAGAGAGACAGAGAGACAGAGACAGGTACTGTCATACATTGCATTATAAAAATCATTAAGTGCTGAAACTATAGGGTCTATTAAAACTTGATTATTATCTAAAGTCAGGAAGGTAAATATGTGATACAAATATGTGTAATGAATACAGTTTCAAACTATAACAAAGATGTAATTTGCAAGAAGTGGATGAAATAGCAAATAATTATATTAAAATTAATTCAGACTCATAAAAACAAATATCATAAATTTTCTCCCATTTGTGTTTTCTAGACTTTATGTAGTACATAAAATTAAATATGTATATATGACACAAAGGCAAATATAAAGCTGTCTAGATTAACAAAGGAACCAATAGAAATAGGGAAGGCCAAGAAACAAGTGGAGAAAAATACTCACCATACAACATACACTTGTGTGAAATAAAAAGATAAACAAACAAAAATGAAAAACAATATATAGCATATTAACAAAGTAAGATTAAAAATCAGGAAATTTTAACAGAAATTAAATTTTAGAAAACAATCAAAGTTGAGATAACATTCAAACTAATTCTTAAAGAATATATGCATGTTATTCCTTTGGCAAAATCAATCTCCCTTGGTCACTATTGGTGGATCTATATCAAGGAATGCCTTTGGATAAATAAAAGTAAGTGATGTGGGATTTCTTTGTGAATGCTGTTAATACCATTGGATAATAAAGGAATTGTTTTGGCCTACGGCAGAGCAGCTTACAAGCAGGCCAGAAATCCAAGATAGATACATCGGAAAAGGGGCAGAGTCAATATAGACACAATCCAGTTGCTTAAGAAGCAAGTATAATGGAGTTCAAGTAAGCCACAAGCAAGCCACATGACAAAACAGATTAATAGATATGAGAGCTAGTGAAGGTAAGTCTGAGCCATAGACTGAACAGCATGTTATTAATATGCATTTCTCTGAGTCATTATTTGGGACTAAGCAGCTGCAGGCTGGTCCAGACCTTAGGGCTAGGCTGGCACAGACAAGTCAGAAACTATGTACTACAAGTAAGTTTAATTAAAGTAATATTTTAAAATAGAATAACTCCTATCATGGCTCTTATAAGTAATTTATAATAAAAATATAACTATTGTACATGAATAATTGAAGAATTAAATTCTCAGTGTTAGTTGAATGTATTGAAATTCTAATTACATCACTGTGTTTTCTAAATGTATATCTTTGTTTTAATATAATTGGTCTCTATCATTTTAGCAGGCATATCTGCTTGGTATTGTCTATCATGATGGTCATGTCTAATTCTTTTGAATACAATAGCTGAATATTTCTCTATAAACTGGAGAAAAACTTGAGCCTGGCAAACCAATAAATTTTCATAAATATGACAATAATAATAAGGTTTACTTTGAATGGGAACTATGCTAAGAGGTTTAAAGAACTGGTTTCTTCTTATATCTATTAAACCCTAGGAAGGTAAAAATATAATACTTGCCACTAATACATTTGCAGGTAAATAAATGGAAGATCCAAATAATTGTCATTGTCATAGGCAATAAATGGCTGAGTTCCAGAAAAGGTAGCATAAATTTTATACAGTATTATGAGCTATTACTTATTACTCTTTCTTATTTGTATCTGTAAGTAGCCCTGTTAAGCTAAATGATTCACACACATTAACTTGCATACTACTGCTGATTATAGATTAGATTTAGGATAATTGGTTCCTAGATACTTTATAACATCATTTGATAAAGGATATATTATACTAAAAAAGTGTAGCTTACATACAGTATTCTAATATGTACCAATAATTAAAGTTATCAAGAAGCCACATATTTTTGGTTAATAGCACATGATATATTACTTGCCTCCATTATAAGTGAGTAACTGAATGAATGCCCTATGACATAAAAGGGTCATATAATAACAGCAGCCTATGAATACATAAGGCTGTATTCATTCTTTGATATTCCAACAATTACATTGACATGGTTAAATCACTTCTTCATTGGAAAAAATGTTGGCACCACTTCAAAGCAAATAGATGTGGACATCATGTATAATTGTTTTCTTATATACTTAAAGAAAATATATTTTTAGCTTGTTATTGTAAAATTGAAAGATAAGAAGTCCTCTGAAAACAACAACAAATAGCTGGGCTGTATATTAGCAACACAAATAGAGTGTTTAAAACAAAAGGCAAAAGAGCTGAAGTGTGGCAGAGAGATAAGGAATTTCACTTCATATACAGTTTCTATCTATGGTTGTTAAATTGTTCCTTGATCATGTGATTGATTCACTTTAACTTGGAGAAATTTTACAAGACCCATAGGAATGACTATAAGATTATTTCTCTTACTAAAATCGAAACATCAGGAATTAAGATCCTACCCACTAGCAAAATAAATACTGTAATCAACTATATATCCATATCAGTGATGCTGCTATAAACTGTCATTGATAACAGTGCTATTTAAAACTTTAATTTTAACATTACTTATGGCTGTGCATTCCAAATCAGACAACCAAGAAACCTTCATTCCTGTGTCATTAAACACAAATTCAATTTTGGAAAATATATTGGTATCATTTTACTGTTCTGAAGTACTTGAGGTTGGGTATAATACTATTAGTGCTGACTTTCATAATTTCTCATCTCCCTGGCATGTACTGTATGGTGAACAGTACATTATAATGATGTTTTCAGAGAATGATACTATGCATATTTATAAATCTGTAACAAACTTGTTGTTGCATTTTGCAGTTTTTTTTACTAAGCTATAAAGTAGATTCATTCATTTTGAAGAAAAAAATTTTAAATATGGTAGAGAATTCCAAGGTAAAAGTCAGCTGGAAGATTTATAAAACCATTTAGTTTATGTCTTTTACGTTTTGAATTGTACTAGAATTACATCATTTCCCCATTCCCTTTCTTCCCTCTATACTGTCTTATGTATTTTGTCCCTGATCTCTCTCATAACAATGTCCTATTTCCTCATACAAATACATACATATATACATACAGATATTCACAAATACATCCTGCTCATCCTGTGCATTGTTACTTGTATGTGCATTTTTCAAGCCTGATCATTAGAAAACCTTTCATTAGGACAACTTACCAAAACATTTTTGCAATCTTCTGAGCACCAACCCTATCCTCAAGGCCACTAGGACTGGATATTATTAACTCTTTGAGATCTACATTGAAAAGCAGCAAGTGGATGTACTTCAGAGATTCTGCACTAGTGAAACATTTTAGAGAATGTCACACACATGATCATGTGCTTGAATAAACATTCATTTTATCAGTCCCACAAAAGCATCTTTCAAGTTCTGTGCAGTATGAGTATCATTGTCTATTAACAGTTATTGACACAAGTATTGCAGTATGGCGAAACCCATGCTCTTGTGGAAAAAGATAACTGGGCAATAACAGGAGGTGCTCACCAATGAACCAGTGCAGGTTCACACAGGCCAGTATCTGATTTGAATATTTTGAATATGCTTTTCTGTTTGTTGGAGGTGTGAAAATGAGTCATAGCGTGAAATATATAACCTTTACTTAGAGCTTTTCCGAAGCAGAAATGTGAAACATAAGAGTAGAAATGTGCACCCTTCTGCTAGCACTGACAGGGCTGAGCATAGTCCATACTGAATAATGCTATGAAGAGCTGGATATTTAAATTTATTTGACCTCTTTCTCAATAAGCTGACACTTAGTTGAACCTCCCTGAGTGGGCCATTCTAGAATTCAGATGTTCCTCTCAACATTGCAGAGGCACACAGAAATTGAGTACAAAATAATGTTTATTTTTAGACTAGAACTGGGCACATCTGTTCAGTTAGATTTTCTGCAAGAAAATAAAATGAACTGTATATAAAGGGACAGGCAGGATGTAACTGGTATGCACAGCAAAATCATATCTGGCTCAGAGCCTGTAACAATCACTTTTCAGATACTAGAAAATGACATATCAAGTTGAATAATCCCAAATGTCAAATTTTAAGTCACAAAGAGGAAGAAATTAAAGAAATAAATACAAGCATAGAAATGCACATATTCCATTGAAGAGAGTCAGAAACTGCTCTAGATCTTTCTTGATGGATTCCTTTCCAGGGCCAATAAGTAAAATAACATCTGATGACATGTATTTTGGAGAGATCAACAATGACACATACAAATTCACAAACCCAGTCTAAACTTGTTAGCCAAGTGCCTGTGCTGTGTACAGATACTATTATTTAAAATAAATAAGAAAGTATTACAAGTGAGCATCATGTGATGTGTCTTCAAAACTGACTCAGAGAAAATAATCATATTTTCCTGTTAATTTATTTTTAAGTACCCTTTTTTCTGGCATTTGGAGTTAGTAGACCATTTCATTACCTCAGGCACTTAGAGAAGCTTAGTCTATCAGTGGACTTGTTTATGGGGTAGATTGCTACTGATATTTAAAACTTTTAATATCACAGAACTTTCTCACTGAAGCAGATGCTAATCTCACCTTCATCACTTAGGTTTCAATAGTTTTCAGTGACATTGAACTCAGTGGTTAAAAGCACTGACTGCTTTTCCAGGAGACCTGGGTCAATTTACCATATCCACAGTATTTAAAAACTGTCTGAAATTCCAGTTTCAAAGGATCAGTCTTCTAGCCTCCATAGACATTGAACATATGTGATGCATAAAAATACATACAGTCAAAAATCTACATAGGTATGAGACAAAAATAAATAAATCTTAGAAAAGAAACAATACTCAATGGCAAAAAAATAATTTTCATTCAGCAATATGAATCTATCCCAACTAAAATTTGAGATCAGAGAAACATACTAAATGACCAAATTTAAATGGTCTATTCAAAGTCAATATCTGCAGTAGTTTGAATGTAATTGATGTCCATAATCTCATAGGTAGTGGCACTAATAGAAGGTGTGGCTCTTTTAGAGTGGTTGGTTGTAGCCTTGTTGCAGAAGTGTGTCACTGTGGAGGTGGCTTTGATGTTTCTTATTCTCAGGATACCACCCAGTATGTCAGTCAACTTTCTGTTGCCTACAAGATGTAGGACTTTCAGCTACTACTGCAGAACCACATTTATGACATGTGCCATGTTTTCTGTCACAGAGATAATGGTCTAAACCTCTGTAATTGTAAGGTGCCACCTCACTAAAATGTTTTCCTTTAAAATACTTTGAATGGTAATGATCTCTTTTCATATCAATAAAATCCCTACCTATGATTATATAATTAAATACCTTAGTAGCCATCTGGATTTTTGGTACAAGTAAGAAAATGTTCAATGTAGAGGTTTATTAATGACATAATTACTTACACAATTAAAAAGCATTTTCATTTTAGCTGCTACATGTCAACCATTGAGCTAAGGAACAAAACAATAATATGATTACCCTTCAGTAGACATTATGCAGGTTCTAAAGAATCCAGCAGTTGAATACAAAATTATAATTAGTCCTTACTACCCTTGTTTGATTAATCTCAGATGTCAACTTGACTGCATTTGGAATTAATTGGGATTATAAGCCATTATTGAGCTACCTGCACCGTAGGCTGTGAGCCAGCCTAATAAATTACCTTCTTCATTTCTGTTTCTGTTAAAAAAAAAAAAAAAGAAGAAAGAAAAGAAAAACCTGACTAATACACTGGAAAAACAGAACTCAAACTGCTTACCTGGCTGCTTGGAAAGTATATTTTCAAGGTAGGAAGTGACTGATTGGCTTTGACTAAAACACAGTATCTTGAATATTCTTTTGATTTCATGTTTCTTTTACTTACTATCACACAAACTGATACTAACTTATGATACCCCCACACATACCTCCACACAAATGATCACAGTGCATATCCTTAGAATAGGTAGATGCAGAAGGTCCCTTCATTGACTTCCATGTATGTAATTGAGATGAACTGTTAGGTCCAAGCTAGGCATGTGTTCTACCTCTGTGACAGAACACTAGCTCTAGACTGGGATTTTCAGAAAGATTACTTAGATGATAAGTGCATACTATTATCTTGCCTAGAAATGTATTTGTGAAGAAAAATAGTTAGGTGGAGCCAGGAGCTTAGCATATTCTTTCTAAATATTCTAAATCAAAATAGTAAACAAGATAAAATTATTCAAATTTGCAACATAGAGATTTTTGAAATTGATCAAAGGTCCAAAAAATTTAAAAGGTGTTTAGTTTTAAGGGAACACTGAATCTAAGGTAAAGCCAACTAAACAACAACAATAATAAAACAATATTAGAAATATATTAAGGTTTGGCCTAAAGCTATTCCACAAATTCATAGCTTATCTTTTTCAGAGTAGTAGTTTATACTAATTGGCAGGACAACAGAACATCATTAATATGCAAATTAATGTAAATACTGCAGGCATGCAACACATAACAGAATTTCAGTTAGATTTTTAAACAAAAATTGACATATTAATTTTAAATTTAATGGAAATACAAAGATCCAGAGTAGATTATTGAAAAGAATAAATTTGAAGGATTCTTATTCTATTTAAAAACTTACTACAAGTCTATACTAACCAAGACATTCTGTTATGATGAAGAATGTACATATTAATCAGTTGACTGAATCGGAATGCCCATGAATTGCCTGTTGCTTCTGTCATGAGTTGCTTTTTATCAAGAGTGAAAAAATAATTCCAAACATAATGAATTATCTTTTCAACAAATTGTCTTTCAGAAACTGGATATGCACTTCCAAAAAAGGTTACATTCCATCTCATACCTTATACAAGAGTAATCTTGGGGATCAGGTACAATGTTATGGTTGATGAAACAATTCTTGCACAAGCAGACCTGAGCTTAATGGGATGGTGCTTACTTATTTATGCTGATGAGGACACAAGACTTAAAAACACCAAAAATTATATAATGAAAATGGCTGACATTTTATAACCATTAAAGAAGTTTCAAAAGACCATGTTGTGATTTTTTTCATAATTGTTATTCTTTCTCATAGTTGATGATGCATATAAATTCAATGAGCATTTTGGGCAGTGTTCTTTTAACATCAACATGTTCTAGGAATATTTTTGTTCCTTTACACTCTGCAATACAATCTGCTCAAAGTGATTATCATGGGTAGAAAACTATCATCTACCTACCTATCTATCTATCTATCTATCTATCTATCTATCTATCTGTCTATCATCTATCATGTCTGTTTGTATGTTTGTTTTCTTTTAGGTTTTTTTTTTCTGTTAGTCTGTGTTCACAATTCAAGACACATGCTACAACATTTTTTCAACTTTCAGCTGAGATGCAGAGCACAAAGCACAAGAATATGCTTTTCCGTAAGCCAAGTTCAAATCAAATATAAAAATCTAAATGTGCCTTTCAGGAGAATTTTTATTTTCTCTCACATGAATGCAGAAATTTAACTGAAAAATTATGTTCAAATAGGCAGAGGAAATTGCTGTGGGTCTTGGGAGGATGTTGCTGAGCAAAGCTTGTGGGGTATGCCATGATGCTTTAAGAACCAAGGAGGAGTTTTCAGCTAGTAACTAATGGAAAAGTGCAGTTAACACAAATGAGATGCATGCATACACAATGAAGTTTCACTATTTTTTCTTAAGGAGATATGCGTTAAATATTTCTTACAATGAACTGCATTTATTACCCTGAGGCAGTTAATGTAGCTATGACAAGAAGCATAATATAAGAATCATGGAAAACAAAAATCAAAGGGGTGAAGTTAGGACAGACCGGATTGTTAAAATACCATATGTATCTTTTTAAGTAATCCAAGCATAATTCTTTAATATAAGAGTTTCCTTTTGTCTTAAACAGTTATAGAAAAATAGATTTGAAATTGAAAAACAGTAATTTTAAGGGTTCTACAAAAGGTTTGATGTTGGGTGTGTCTTAGTCTGTTTCCTTGTCCCACTCATCTCTGCCTACCTTTTAATTGTGAATACAATGTGACCAGCTACTTCAAGCTTCTGCTCCATTCATTTCTCTGCAACCTGAAATGTCAGCAAAATAAACCCTTTCTCATCCAAGGTGCTTTGGTCAGTACTAACATCTCTGTCTCTATTTTTCTCTAAGCTTATCCTTAGCATAGGACATGCATGGCATTGAGAAAGTTCTCCAATAAAGAATGATAAGTCATTATTTTGATTATATGAGAAATCATAACTTATTTAAAAAGTTTTGTTTTCCTTGTGTACCCCTGCTCACTTTCACTTCCCAACTACCTCTTTCTCCCAATCCTCCCTCAACCTCAACCCATCCCATCCTCTCATCCATCCCCCAAGGAGGGCAAGGAGTCCCAAGGTAGGTCAGTTCAGACTAGTGTATCCATTTGAGGTAGGTCCAATTCCCTCATCCCAATATTAAAGCTGAGTTAGATGTTTCTCTGTAGGGAATGGGCTCCAAGATGCCAGTTCATAACAGTCTGATCCTACTCCACGAAGTTCCACAAACTGCCCATGCCATTCAACAGTCATCTATCTTTGGAGGGTATAGTTCCTTTACTTGAAGATTGCTCAGTGACTCTTTCTGATTTAGTGACCTCTCAGTATCTCCAGTCAATTGTCTCTGTGGGTCTCCTCATCATGATCTGGATCTCTTTGTTCATGTACTCCTTCTTTTTTCTTTGTTCAAATGGATCAGGAGCTCAACCTGATGCTTAGATATGTATCTCTGCTTCTCCTTCTATTCATTACTGGATGAAGGTTCTATAATGACATTTAAGGTGGTCATTCATTTGATTATAGAGAAAGTCCTGTTTAAGTGCCCCCTCCACTATTAGTTGGAGTTCTAGCCAAGGACATCCTGTGGGTTCTTGGAGATTTCCCTGGCACCTAGCCTCTTTCAAACACCACAGTGACTCCCTCTCTCAAGATATCTATCTCTTTTATCTACCACTTTGTTGTTCCTCTCACTCAAACATCTCCTTCTCTCATTATTTGTTCCCACCTCTTTTTGGTCACTACCTGTTATGATCCCAATTTACTCAAGAGATCTCTATTTTCTGCATACTACTATCCAGTTTTGTTAGCACCATTTGTTGAAAATACTATCTTTTTTTTTTCATTGTATATTTTTGGCCTCTTTGTCAAAAATCAGGTGTTCATAGGTGTGGATTAAGGTTGGGGTCTTTGATTCTATTCCATGCATTCAGAAGTTTGTTTTTATGCCAGTACCAGGATGTTTTTATTAGTGTAGCTCTATAGTATAGTTTGAAGTCAAGGATGGTGATTCCTCCTGAAGTTCTTTTATTGATCAAAATTGTTTTGGCAATCCTGGGTTTTCTGCTATTCCATATGAAGTTGAGTATTTTTATTTCAAGGTCAGTAAAAAAAAATTGTGTTTGGATTTTAATAGGGTTTGCAGTGAATCTGTAGATTGCTTTTGGTAAGATTTCCATATTTACTATAGAATTGTGGTACAATGCATAAGAAAAACAACATAAGACTAATCAATAAGGCTGATTTATTCATGGCCTTCAATGAGTTTCTTAAACACAGAGTCTTTTTCCATAAAATGAAGTACTCTGGATCAAAGACCTCAAAATAAAACCAGATAAACTGAACATGATAGAAGAGAAAGTGAGAATAACTTTGGAGTCTTTGGTTCAAGAGACAACTCTCTAGATAAAACACTGTTAGCACAGGCACAAAGATCAACAATTAGTATATGGGACTTTATAAAATTGAAAATCTTATGCACAGAAAAGGGCACCATCATTTGGATAAAGCAGAGGTTCAATGAACAGAAAAAATATTTTACCAACTACACATCCATTAGCGGGACAATATCCAAAATATATAAAGGACCCAAGAAACTAGATATTAATAAACAAATAGCCTCCACACAAAATGGTACAAATCTAAATAAAAAATTCTCCAAAGAAGAAATTTAAATGGCAAAGGAATACTTAAAGAAATGTTTAATAATCATAGCCATCTGGAAATGCAAATCAAAACTACGTTGGGATTTAATCTGTAACATTAAAAATAGTTGAAACCAATAACAAAAGTAACAGCCCATTCTGGGGAAGATTTGGAATAAGAGGAACCCTCATTTATTGCTGGTAGAAGTGCAAATTTGTACATTCATTATAGAATTCAGTGTGGTGATTTGTTGGGAATATGGGAATCAGTCTATCTCAAGATCCAGTAAACTATATTACTGCTGAGCATGTACCCCAAAATTTCTTTATCCTAACAGAGAGATACTTGTCTAACCATGTTCATTGTTGTTCTGTTTATTCCAGGCAAAACTAGAAATAACTTAGATGTTCCTCAGTAGAAAAAAATATAAAGAAAATATAGTTCATTTAAACAGTGTAGTATTACTCAACTCTTAAAACACTAAATTTGTAGGTAAATTGATGGGACTAGAAAAAATATCCTGAGTAAGTCCTTTAAAATCCAACAAAACAAAGATAAATAGTGCCTTGCTCAGGAATCTCCTGAGAAGACTTCTGCAGCAAATGTGAGCAAATATAAAGACTCAAGGCCATATATATTATTCAGAAACTGGAACACCTTGGAACACTAGGCCCTAAATAGGATGGCTACATGAAATCTCCCTCTTCATGGTTGAGGGAACACTACAGAAGAGGAAGCAAAAAAAAATTCGAGATCCACAGGGCACCAAGAAATCAGGTCCTTAAGTCAACTTTATCAAAGCTCATATGGACTCATAGAGACTGTGGCATGAATGGGGCCACAGGTCTGTACCAAGTCCTTTGTGCATATATTATGTCTTAGCTTTTTTATGGGATTTCTGTGTGTTCAAATAAGTGGTTCTCTCAGTCTTGTGCCTTTCCTCAGGCTTTTTTCCTTCTGTTACATTTCTTTTGTCGAATTAGGATGTGTCTGTTTTTGTTTTCCCTTATTTCATTATTACTCCTTAGAAGCCTCCTTTGTTTCTAGTGAGAGAAAGAGATGGAGTGGTTCTAGATGGGAAGAGAGATGGGAGGAACCATGAAGAGTAAAGGGAGGGAAAAATCATAATCAGGCTATATTTTTTGTGAAAATATCTATTTTCAATACAAGGGAAAAACAAGAAGTGAAGTGCTCACAACATGAAGTATTCCGTTTGTGTGAAATCAGATCATTTCCTCCTAATGTGATTTCCAAGCTTATATTAAAATGGGTCATCTTTGAGTTCTCTGAGGAACCTGAATTGTAAATGGATTATTATGGTAGGAATTTTGGTTACTTTAAAAAGTAAGTAGCATAGTGTCTGTGTATCATAAATTTAGATTATATAATTATAATAAAAAGTTCTCATTTCAGTTTTCTTTGTTTGAAATTCTGTTTTTTGCCAGTTGAAGTCTTACTTTGTGTGCAGGGATATATAACTACATCAGAAATGCTCTAGTCAGTGATATTTGTCTTCATTTTGTTTGAAGTTCAAAGCAATGCTAGCTTCTAGGTTTGGAATGTAAACAAATGAATTAGGTTTTGCTGCTAGCAAAGAATTCCTGGAACAGCACTCCACATAACAAGACTGTGCTGCCTGCATTGTCTTTTTTATTGACTATTTCATTATGGATGAGGACATGTTGCACCTTTGTTAACCAGTCTGCTTGCTCTTGCTAAATATCACCTTCTTAAAGGGCTTTCGGGATTGAAAACAACCAGAAGCTCTGCTGAGATTTGTGACTGTCATCCTTCTGGCTAGAACTGCTCAAAGCTTGTGTAACAGTAGCAAGGATGCATCCGTAATAGCTGTCAGCAGAGTGGTCATTAAGCGCAGTCTGCAGTCAAGATTTCTGTGCCAGATGGCACCTCAGGAACACTAGACAGAGCATTTGAAGCTGCCAAGATTTGTGCTGTGCCCTTTTAACTTAGTGCTAGTGGAAAGATAAAGCAGACTACCTCTGAAACTCAACTCCAAGCAGTATCATTCCAGCTCTGAGCTCTTTGCTCATAGACAGACAAATCAATCTTTGTATTTAGAAATATATATGTATATTACTTCTAATATTGTATAATATGAGGCATTACTTCATTTTATAAGACTTATTTCTTATAATACTATAGTAAAAAGTGTGATTTTTTTTCTATTTTTATGTCATATTTAGAAGATCCTTTCACAAACATTGCTAATTCAGACAGTTTTTGTTTCAAAACTGTTTAATTTTTCTGTTCCTGAAAGTTGTGAATGGCATGGATTTGCAAACTAGTATCAATAGAATATTAGTCATTTCAGGAGCATTTATTATACATGTAATCATCATGTTTTATAGTTGCTATATTGCATATTTTAAAAATTAGAATATTATTGTTGAATTAAAATATAAATTTCTTTATGTATGTTATAGCATAAGTTTTATTTATCATCTTGAAATCTGAAAACAGACAATGGAAAAAAATCTTTTTGTAAAATATTAATTATTTGTTACCAGAAGAGACTGTTGGAAAGTGGTAGATATCATGATAAACAAAGATGCAAATTTTGTGATTTCAAAAATAAATCTCAGAAATTTTCTTATTGATAATATACTTATTTTACAAAATGCAGTCAGATTGTAGTATCTTAGATAATTTTAAGTCTAGTCATGTCAATTTAATCAACGTAATATTAGAACATGTCTGAATTTACAACAGTAAAAGTATCATAAACAACATCTTGGAGGAATTAACATAATTCTGATCAAATGATACATAGTTTGAGAATCCACTGCCTTTATAGAAAAGCTATCTCAAGCTTTAGGTAAATGCTTTACACTAAAATGCTGAGAATTTTCTGGTTGTTGTCTGAAAACTAGTTGGATAAAACAATCATAGGAAAGTAAATTTCTGGAATAAATAGAACAATTTAAAAAGCAAGTGTGTGATGCTATATGATCTTGAAGACAGTTCTGAAAATGAACTTGTATCCCAGAATCTACTGTCCAAATAATGACTCACTCATTTTCATCTTGAGGAGTAGTATTAGTTTATCAGGAGATACTTAAAGAGGAATCATGAACAGCCACACTTTTATGAAATCATTCATCTTTTACTTCCATGTCCATATTTTAATTGTCTTAACAAAATCAGCCAACTGATGCAGGCCTAACTTCAACTTGATGTCCAGTGTTAAAGCAATAGTGGCACTCCTAGGTTCAAACAACATGAGGTACAAGGGAAACCAAATTCTGAGAAAAATGTGACTTTTACTTAAACTCATCTTGCTTAAACTTATCTGGGATTCTGTTTGTTTCAGAAGGAATTATGAATTGTTCTGCTATAGTCTAGCATGTAGAACAATAGTATTGAGTTACTGTGACTAAGATCTGGGAATAAACCTCACTAGAAATGGATTATATGGATGAGAACTTGAACAATTATTTCCTACTTAAAAGTTAAATACCTAGTAGCAATACCTTTGCAATACACAGGAAATTCCAAGATAAAGAAGGGTTTTGTAGCTGAGTAATGGTGGTGCACACCTTTAATCCCAACACTGCAGAGGCAGAAGTAGCTGGATATCTTAGTTTGAGGCCAGCCTGAACTACAAAGTGAATTTCAGGACAGCAAGAATTACACAGAGAAACTCTGTCTTGAGAAATCAAACCAAACCAAAGCAAAACAAAACAAAACAAAACAAAATTCAACAAACCAAACAATAAAAACAGATAAAACCAGAAATAGAAAAAAATGAAAAGAATAATTGTTGAGAAACTTTATGAATTAATTTATTTTACTTTTATTTTTAAAATCATTACAAAGCTTCTTCCTCTATGTTGTTGAATATAGGTGGTTATAAAATAATTAATGAAGGGCTGGTATGTCTCAGTAATGATACTTTATATCTTCATGTGGCTGCTACAGGAAGGAAATGTTGAATCAAATAAAGATCAACAGACTGATGTACAGGTGGAAATATTCAAAGGACCTGTACAATAACCAGACATCGAAGATAAATGTGTACAAATGGACGAGAAACATATTCAATCATGAAAGTTGTGTTAAAGTTCCTATAAAGTCTAATTGGGACAATCTGAAATGGCAGCTAACAGATTTCAGAACAGCACTGGCTGTGTGGTGAGATTCTTAAGATGGAATGCAGGTTGGCATTCAAAGAGATAATAAATGATGACAGACTCAGCAGCCATGATGCTATTAACTGCAGAGTGCATCTGATCACTTTGCACAGCTGGAGGAGTCTGAATGGGAATCATTATGATGTATGGTATTGTCAGACCACACTTCATTTGGTCAAGTGAAGACTGGCCTTTTAACTCCACTCATGACTTTCTAATTTCCAAAGGAACCGTCCTTGGGAATTATGACTTAATATATGACTTTGCTTTACTTCTAAAGGATGAAGGTTTGCGTTCTGGATAAGAGCTGCTGTCCATAATTCTCTCTAAGCATTTCACTATGAAAATGAGCCCAGTGCTATTTAACGCAGGTTGAGGAGATCTCTCATCTGTAAACAGGTAGAAAGTTGAAAAAGAAGCAACTGTTATCATTTCCCTTGTAAATTTACCATTCTAACATTATACCTTCTGTGTTAGCTTTATTTTAGGACCAGAACTAAATGCTAAGATAAACTATGTAAGTGAACAAAGAAAAATAAAATAGACTTTCTACAAATTAAGTTACCCTCTCAAACATTCTTAGTAATTGTCCTAGGATAACCATTAATTATTTAATAAATTCTTGAATAATTAAATCAAGATGAAATTTTAGACAATATAGCTTAAGAGCAAAGAGAATTTGCTTGAACTTTCAACTCTGCCTCCTATATTGTGTTAATTCATAGAAGCCCAGGAGAGTCAAGTCATCATTTTTAAAGAACATTTTCTAATTCACAATTTTTTCTCCTGCAATTAATTATTCATATTTGACAAGAAATTAAACTCAGAGTACTTTCTGATTAATTCTTTGTTTGTGCCCTCACTTTTTTAAAAGCAAGTAGATATGAGCACTGAGTATATTTCATAATGGTAGGTTTATTGCTACCAGACCTTCAAAATGCTTATTATTTTGGATGTATTTGCTGACATTCACATGTAGTTGAGGGACATATGGAGTCATGGAAAATAAAACAATAATTTTGTTATCATATTATGATTGAACTGTTATCCAAACACATACTGTATTTCAGTCATATTTATCTTCATCACTACTTGCCATCTCTCTTTTTTTCCAAATCCTTTTACTCCCAATTAGCCCTATTTCTATGTTTGATTTATTATTTGTGTGTATATAACTCTGAGAGTCTGATTAGACTTGTTCACAACAGTGCCAGAGGGAATTCCATTACAGGAGCATGTGTACCTCATCAGTAGGCACAATGATGAGGATCAGGCTTTCTCCTCTATCAATGTTTAACAGGAAGAAACTGTTAGGGAGTATTAGGGACCCCCCAAACATATGTCAGACTAAATGTTGTAAAGATTTTATGAAAGTTATCTTTCATATAATTCACAATTAAAATTGCTCCAAAATATGTGGCTATTTAACTTCTCCTTGAACAAGATCATTTGTTTAGTTGGTAATTTATTAATTTCATAATCTCAGGAAACAGAAAATACCTATGAGTTATATGCTAATTTTTATATAATGTAAAGCATTTTCACTATATAGTCTTTCAAGTAAATTAGAATTAAGAACTTGTTACTCCCATCGGTTCTGGTTCTGCTTCTGGGACAGGGTGCTGTCTGCAGAGTGAGTCCCAGCGCACTCCGTAGCAGGCACAGATAAAGTCTGCCTGTCACCATTCCCACAGCTGCTGCTGAGGGAATTTGCATGGCTACCCACCTCCACCTCCAACTGAGCAAACAGATAACAACTGGAGTCCCTGAAGGACAGACTCAGACCCCGCCCAGAGAGGTGACAGGAGGCACACAAGCCTGAGTGCCACAACTGACCAGGAGCCACCTAATCATGAACCACTGAAGCCATGGGCAAACGTCAGTGGAAAAACTTACATAATAATACAAAGAACAACATGGTAACTCCAGAAGAGAGTGGAGATCTTACAGATACAAGACCTGAACTGAGCAATGAAGAGGAAACAGAAGGAAGCAACACCAAAAGTTCCTTTTTGATGATCATCGAAGCTCTCAAAGAAGATATGAAAAATAGCCTTAAAGAAATAGAAGAAAATACAAACAAAAAATTGGAAGAGATGAACAAATCTATGAAGGAAACATGCCAGGAACTAAAAGCCGAAATGGAAGCAATAAAAAAGGCATAAAATGAGGCAAAGATGGAAATAGAAAATCTGAAGAAAAAAGCTGGAACCACAGATACAAGCATAAGAAAAAGAGTTCAAGAGATGGAAGATAGAATCTCTGAAGTGGAAGACTCAGTAGCTCAAATAGATATATCAGTCAAAGAAAATAGTAAAACTAAAAAAGCCATAACTCAAAATGTTCAGGAAATCTGGAACAGCATGAAAAGACCTAATCTGAGAATAATAGAAATAGAAGAAGGAGAAGAATACCAGCTCAAAGGCACAGATAATGTTTTCAATAAAATCATAGAAGAAAACTTCCCTAACCTGAAGAAGGAAATGCCTATAAAGATACAAGAAGCTTACAGAACACCAAATAGATATGACCCCCCCAAAAAGTCAGTGTGCCACATTATAATCAAGCCACAAAACATACAGAACAAAGAAAAAATTTTAAGAGCTGCAAAAGAAAAGGGCCAAGTCACATATAAAGGCAGACCCATCAGAATAACGCCTCACTATTCAATGGAAACGATGAAAGCTAGAAGGCTTGGTCAGAAGTTATACAGATGCAAAAAAGCATGGCTGCTAAACTAGAATACTATACCCTGCAAAATTATCAATCAAAATAGATGGAGTAAACAAGGTATTTCAGGACAAAGTCAGATTGAAAGAATATCTATCTATCAATCCAGCACTGCAGACAGTATTAGAGGGAAAACTCCAACCTAAGGACCCCAGATACACGCACAAAATCACAAACAATCAATAATTCCACAGAAGAATACCCCAGAGAAAGGAAAAACAAACAAGTTACCACCAAAAATGGCAGGAAATATGAATCAATGGTCACTAATTTTCCTTAATATCAATGGTCTCAACTTTCCTATAAAACGTCACACACTAACAAGATGGGTAAAACAACAGAATCCATTCCTCTGTTGCCTACAAGAAACACACCTCAACAGCAAAGACAGACACAGGCTTAGAATAAAGGGTTGGGAAAAGATTTTCCAGTCAAATGGTCCTAAGAAACAAGTGGGGGTTGCAATCCTAATATCTAACAAAGTAGACTTTAAGCTAAAAGCAATTAAAAGTGACCAAGATTGTTACTACTTATTTATCACAGGAAAAACTGGTCAAGAGGAGATTTCAATCTTGAATATTTATGCCCCTAATATAAGGACACCTACTTATGTAAAAGAAACACTGCTAAAGCTCGAATCCCACAACAATTCTTACACCCTAATAATGGGAGACTTCAATACCCCAATTTCAACCCTGGATAAATCAACCAGACAGAGTCTCAACAGAGAAATAAGGAGTCTAAAAGAGGTTATGATGCAAATTGATTTAATAGGTATCTACAGAAGCTTCCACTCAAATGCAAAGGAATATACATATTTCTAAGCTCCTCATGGAACTTTCTCCAAAATTGACCACATAATTGGTCATAAAGCAAATATCAACAGATACAAAAAAATAGAGATAATCCCTTGTAACATATCGGACCACCAGGGCCTAAAGTTAGAATTCAACAACATCAAAACTCAAAGAAAGCCTTCCAGCTCATGGAAACTAAACATCACTCAGCTGAACCATCTTGGGTCAAGGAAAACATTAAGAAAGAAATCAAAGTCTTCCTAGAATTTAATGAAAATGAATCCACAATGTATCCAAACTTGTGGGACACAATGAAAGCAGTCTTAAGAGGAACATTCATAGCGCTAGATGCCTATATGAAAAACCTAGAGAAATCCCACACTAGAGACCTAACAGCGCAGCTGAAAGCCTTAGAACAATTAGAAGCGAACTCACCTAGAAGGAGTAGATGGCAGGAAATAATCAAACTTAGAGCTGAAATCAATACAATTGAAACAAAAAGAACAATACAAAGAATCAACGAATCTAAGAGCTGGTTCTTTGAGAAAGTTAGCAAGATAGATAAGCCCTTAGCCAAACTAATCAAAAAACAGAGAGTGTTCAAATGAACAAAATCAGAAATGAAAAGGGAGACATAACATCAGATGCCCAGGAAATACAGAGAATTATCAGATCATATTTTGAAAATCTGTATTCCACAAAAAATGGAAAACCTAGAAGAAATGGACAGCTTTCAGGACAGGTATCATCTACTAAAATTAAATGAAGATCAGATTAATTACCTAACCCAATCAAAAAATGGGGTACAGATCTAAAAAGGGAATTCTCAGCAGAGGAACTATGAATGGCTGAAAGGCACCTGAAAAAGTGCTCATCATCTTTAGCCATCAGAGAAATGCAAATCAAAACAACTTTGAGATACCACCTAACACCTGTTAGAGTGGCTAAGATAAAAGGCACAGATGACAGCCTATGTTGGAGAGGATGCGGAGCAAGAAGAACACTCCTCCATTGTTGGTAGGAGTGTAAGCTTGTTCAGTCACTTTGGAATGCAATATGGTGGTTTCTCAGAAAATTGAGAATCCATCTCCCCAAGGACCCAGCAATACCACTTCTGGGTGTATACCCTAAACAGGCACACACCAAAGTTATTAGCTCATCTATGTTCATAGCAGCATTATTTGTAATAGCAAGAACCTGGAAACAACCTAGATGTCCCTCAACTGAAGAATGGATTAAAAAACTGTGGTACATCTACACAATGGAATACTACTCAGCAGTAAGAAAATATGATATCCTAAAATTTGCAGGCAAATGGATGGATTTAGAGAATATCCTCCTTTGCGAGGTATCACAATCTCAGAAACATAAGCAGGGGATGTACTCACTCATTAGTGGTCTCTAAACAAATAAGCAAGAAAAAAAGCCAAACATGCCCAAGCTGCAAACCACAACCACTGAACAGCTTGGGATCAGAAACACCCTGGACTGACCCTTCAGATCCCACTCCAACTATAGGAACACTTGACTCACTTTTGAGGGAGGGGGGACAAAACTGGATTTGCCAGGAGTGGAGACTGATCTAAGCATTATTGGGTCAGTGGGACCATAGGACTGTCTGCTCCCTGCCCAGGGAGGGGATGTGGTGCTGTGGAGAAGAAAAATGACCTAATGTGGTGGGAGGGGGAAGGGACCTTCAATAAGGATATACAGGGATGGAAAAAAAAAATTCAGAGGGAAATCTGAACACAAAGTAAATATATGTGTAGCAATCTTATTTGTATTATCACCCTTGATAAGTCATGCTTATGGTTTTTATCTTCTTTATAGTTATTGTGAACTTATCAGAATTTTAAATTCCTTTTACTGTTTTTCTTGATAAATACAAAATAAATAAAGAAGAAGAAAAAAAAAACCATCTACTCTGACCTTAATAGAAAAGAAAATGGGAAATATTCTCCAAGCATTGGCACAGGTGGCCATTTCCTAAATGTAACACAGTAGTATAGACACTAAGAACAACAATCAACAAGAGGGATCTCCTGGAACTGAGAAGTTTCTGTAAGGCCAAGGATACAGCTATCGCGGTAAAAACCTGCCCTGAGATATGTTTATAAACAGGGTTTATTTGGAGAAAATAGCTTACAAAACAGAGCCGGTTTTAGGAGAAGATGACAGGATGAGGTTGCAGTGCGCCGGAGCCTTTCTAAGGAAGATTCTTCATCCCCACGCCGTACGTCCGAACTCCCGGGCAGCTGGAGCGAACTGCGCACTCGGTC